>VSMD01002174.1:0-35477 GCA_008750895.1 Mirza zaza | reverse complement strand
CACTCTGGGAGGCCGAGGCAGGCGGATTGCTCAAGGTCAGGAGTTCAAAACCAGCCTGAGCAAGAGCGAGACCACGTCTCTACTATAAATAGAAAGAAATTAATTGGCCAACTAATATATATAGAAAAAATCAGCCGGGCATGGTGGCGCATGCCTGTAGTCCCAGCTACTTGGGAGGCTGAGGCAGCAGGATTGCTTGAGCCCAGGAGTTTGAGGTTGCTGTGAGCTAGGCTGACACCACGGCACTCACTCTAGCCTGGGCAACAAAGCGAGACTCTGTCTAAAAAAAAAAAAAAAAAACACATCAGTGGGAAATTTCAGAACACTGAGGACAAAAAAAATCTAAAATGTTCCAGAGAGAAAGAACAGATCTCAAAGGGTCAGGCATCAAAATGACTTCAGATTTCTTAAGAGTCTAGCAAGACCATGGAGCAATACCTTCAAAATTCTGATGAAAAATTCTAACATAGCAGTGTGTACCCAACATAATTGTCATTTAAATAGAAGGATAGAATAAAAATCTTGGAAAAGGCAAAAAAAAAAAAAACAAAATTGTTGGTCATACTCTTTCTCAGGAAGCTACTGGAGGTTGAGTTTCACTGAAGAAAGAGAAAGCCAGAGACAGACAGAAAGAAACGGTCAGCTAGAGGACACAGGAGAGGACAGAGTTGATTGTGCACACTGGCATGGAGGGCAGCTAGTCCAGCCAGTTTGAACAGGCTTGAAAATGTAGGGTCAAAGACAGTACAGAGTGCTGTATCTAAGAGCCACGCATGTCTCTGGAGCAAGCAGTAGAGGGCAGGGGACCATCAGTTGTATTGACGAGACCTGCAGAGCTGATGGCGTGTGGCTGGGCCTGAGTAATGGGACAGGAAGGAAGTGTACTCTATGCCAGGTACGTCTCCTCACCAACATCTTGACAAGAGCTTTCCAATCCCTGTATGCTACAAGGAATAAGAAAATGAAGTTTGCTTAAATAAGAGGAATTCTTTATGTACACATGTTCTGTAGGTGTTTAGAATACCCCTGGAAGGGTACATGAGAAGCTGGTCACAGTGCTTGCTTGTGGGAAGGGGACCCAGATGGACCCAGAAAGAAGCCTTAACTCCCACTGTTTTTCTTTTTCTTTTTTTTTTTTTTTTTTGAGACAGAGTCTCACTCTCTTGCCTGGGTTAGAGTGCTGTGGTGTCAGCCTAGCTCACAGCAACCTCCAACTCCTGGACTCAAGCAATCCTCCTGCCTCAGCCTCCCAAGTGGCTGGGACTACAGGCATGCGTCACCGTGCCCGGCTAATTTTTTCTATATATATTAGTTGCCAATTAATTTCTTTCTATTTTTAGTAGAGACGAGGTCTCACTCTTGCTCAGGCTGGTTTTGAATTCCTGACCTTGAGCGACCCACCTGCCTTGGCCTCCCAGAGTGCTAGGATTACAGGTGTGAGCCACCACGCCTGGCCTACTTTTTTCTTTTGAATTGTACTATATACAAGAGATAAATGAAAAAGACCACCCCCCCCAAAAAAAAGCCCCAAAAGTCAGTTAGCTATTGCAGTAGTCACAGCTAGAACCGATTGTGGCTTTCACTAAGATTATGGTAGCAATGATGGAGAGTGAATAGATTTGAGAGAGACAGTGGAGGTAGAAGACGATGACGGTGGCCACTGTGTGCTCAGGGCCCTCAAAGTGTCAGAGGGAGACACAGGTGGGAAAATAGATTAAGTCGGGGCTCATGAGCGGGACATTTCACCTGGCCTGAGGGAGAGCAGGGCCCAAGTCCCAGCCCTATCCAGCTTTGACACCGAGCTTCCTTAGCGACATCCCTAACACTGACATTGGCTCTGAGGAGGGGGGCACCAGCCGCCCGCAGGCCGCGCTTTGGTTCTGTGCTGGAAAGGGACACCGCTAGGCTGGCCGAGCAGACCCGGAGCCCCATCCTGTGTTCATGTCCCCGGGGACCCCAGCTTCTCTGTCGTTCCCGGGCGATTGCTCTTCTGCTCTGACGCTGAGTGCCCTCCACCCAGGTGGCCAAGACTAAGCAGCAGATCGAGGAGCAGCGCGTGCAGGTGCAGGTGGTGGAGCGAGCCCAGCAGGTGGCGGTGCAGGAGCAGGAGATCGCCCGCCGAGAGAAGGAGCTGGAGGCCCGGGTGCGGAAGCCCGCCGAAGCCGAGCGCTACAAGCTGGAGCGCCTAGCCGAGGCCGAGAAGTAAACGCCCCTCCCTTGCCCGGTCCCAGGCTGGGCCTTTTCCTAGGCTCCTCCCTCTACTTCCTTCTGTCCCCAGGTCCCAGCTGATTATGCAGGCGGAGGCCGAGGCTGAGTCTGTGCGGGTGAGTTAGAGGCGTGGGCGGAGTGCGGGGGTCGCTGCTTGAGCTAGGGTTTCTTGTTCTTACTCCCAGCAACCCCACGACAAGTATCCTGTAACCCTCTTCAGATGCGTGGGGAAGCGGAGGCCTTTGCCATAGGGGCCCGAGCCCGGGCTGAGGCTGAGCAGATGGCCAAGAAGGCAGAAGCCTTCCAGCTGTACCAGGAGGCGGCTCAGCTGGACATGCTGCTGGAGAAGCTGCCCCAGGTCTGGAGGATGTGTGGGCACCAGGAGAGGACCAGACCGGAGGCTGCAGGGTGGAGTGAAATGAGATGAGGGGACCATGAGTTACAGAGGGGAATTATTAGCCAGTGACCTAAGGGAGAGATGGTGATCAGTAGGATAAGGATCTTAGAATCCAAGTAAGTTGTTTCCTGAGGGGTGTGTTCAGGTCAGGGGCACTGAGTGGGCGTCTCTCACCTACCAGGTGGCAGAGGAGATCAGTGGTCCCTTGACCTCAGCCAATAAGATCACACTGGTGTCCAGCGGAGGTGGCGCCGTAGGGGCGGCCAGAGTGACTGGGGAAGTACTGGACATCCTAAGCCACCTGCCAGAGAGCGTGGAGAGACTCACAGGTGTCAGCATTTCCCAGGTGAGGATCTCTGGGGTGGTGACTGGGAAGCAGAATTGCTGGGTTCCTGTGTTTTGTGGTACAGTGGGCCTAGCACTGGACTAGCACCCAGGTCTGGGGGTTGCTGACATTTATTAATCACTTTCTAGGGGCCAGGCACAGTGCTAAGCTTCTGCATAAGTGAATTGTTTTAAATCAGACTACTACATACCCCTTAGGGTATGTAGTATTTTACAATTAAAGAAGCTGAACTTCCAACTCATTCAGCTGGACTTCGAACCCAGGCCAACTGTCTCTGGAGCCTGTGCTTGTGATCACCCCACTAGTACAGGGGACTGGTGGCAGCCTGGTGACAATTCCAAGGCATAGCACTGCTTTTTTTGGTGCCTCCGGTAGAGGCCAGAGAACAGGCTCTGGAACCACTGTTTTTTTGTGAATCCTGGCTCCAGTGCCCGTTAGCTGTGACCTTGGACAGTTATCAACCTCTCTATACATGTTTCCTCACCTTAAAATTGGGTTAATCATAGAAACTACCTTGTTGAATTGTTAAGGGGATAGAGTAAATATTTGCAGAGTATTTAAAACAGTGCCTTAAACATAGTAAGCATTATGTGTGTATTAAATACATATATAAATAAAAGCAGTGGGTCAGGCTGGGTGAGGTGGCTCTCACCTATAATCCCAGCACTTTGGGAGGCTGAGGCAGGAGGACCACTTGGAGCCAGGAGTTCAACATAGTGAAACCCTATCTCTTAAAAAAATGAGCCAGGTGTGGTAGTGTGTGCCGGTAGTCTCAGCTATGCAGAGGCTGAGGTAGGTAGATGGATCTCTTGAGCCTAGGAGTTCAAGGATGCAGTGAGCTATGATTGTACCATTGTACTCCAGCCTGGGTAACAGAGCAAGACCCTGTCTATCTGTGGGGGGAGGAGTGGATCATACCAGTAACCTTTAAGTTGGGATCCTGGGAGCTTCCTCGAGGCCTGCAAGAGAGATTCAGAGCTAAGGAGAGACTGCAAGCAAGGTTCTGGCCTCCTCTACCCTCTCAGTGATTTACTATTCATGGATCCTGATGCATTTTCTTGGGGAAATGGACTGAGGTAGGGCACCAGAAAGAAGACTCCTGGACATGCATGTCCTCCCTACAGCCCATTAGTCCAAATGGGGAGCCTGGAAGGCCTGAAGGTACCTGGTTACGAAGTGTCATCCACTGTTGTCTCTTTGACAGGTGAACCACAAGCCTTTGCGAACAGCCTGAGCCTCAGGCCTTGCCGATGCCCAGCCCCGTGGCTTAGGTGCCTCAATGGTCCCCTGTTGCATGTACTCCACCTGGCCTCCCTGAGCATGTCCTTTGACAGTGGAGTTCCACTCCTCATCTCTCCTTGCCAGATAGTCCGTGCCTTGCCTCGGAGGGGTTGCTCCTCTTCCCGACCCCACACTACCATGACTGTCAGTGTCAGGGGTCCCATGTCAGCCTTCGGATGACCCACCCCACCCCATCCCAACTTACTTAACTTCCTAATTAAATTACTGTCTGAGCCCATTGTCTAGACTTCTTTTCTGACCAAGACTGAGGGATGGTCTGGAGGTTCTCAACTTTACCTGCCAAATAAATTACTATAAGTACTAATACTTAATGAATAATTACTTAATAAAACAGAACCAATTAAAAATGAACACTAGAGTGTAGCTTGCTCCCTTGCCTACAATAGGCTTTCTAGAATGGGAGAAAAGGAAGCTATACACTGTGAAGAATTGTAGAGGACTGGACACAGTAAGCTCACACCTGTAATCCCAGCACTCTGGGAGGCTGAGGCAGGAGGATTGCTTGAGCTCAGGAGTTCAAGACCAGCCTGAGCAAAAGCGAGACCCCATGTCTACAAAAAATAGAAAAATTAGCCAGGCATAGTGGCGTGTGCGTATCATCCCAGCTACTCAGGAGGCTGAGGCAGGAGAATCACTTGAGCCTAGGAGTTTGAGGTTGCAGTGAGCTATGATCATGCCATCGCACTCTAGCCTGGGTGACAGAGCAAGACTGTCTCAAAATGAAAAAATTGTAGAGGTATTTTTCCCCAAAAAGTTGGTTATAGTCAGAAAAGCATGCTACAATAGAAATATTGAGAATAACAGTCCCTAGAATTACTGAAAATATGGCCAAAGGAAATAAATTATTGTTTCCAAGGCAGCTTTGTTTTGACTTATTTGTGCTGTTAGAGAAGCATGAAGTATTAGATAGATTATTTTGGAATGAGACATGAGGTGACTGTACGTTGGAAATGGTACAATAATTTTCCACTGTGGGCCGGGCGCGGTGGCTCACGCCTGTAATCCTAGCACTCTGGGAGGCCAAGGCGGGCAGATTGCTTGAGGTCAGGGGTTCGAGACCAGCCTGAGCAAGAGTGAGACCCCGTCTCTACTATAAATAGAAAGAAATTAATTGGTCAACTAACATACGTAGAAAAAATTAGCTGGGCATGGTGGTGCATCGCTCTCGTCCCAGCTACTTGGGAGGCTGAGGCAGGATGAGCGAGGCTGATGCCATGGCACTCACTCTAGCCTGGGCAACAAAGTGAGACTCTGTCTCAAAAAAAAAAAAAGTTTTCCACTGTGCACATTCATGTGACTCTCCTGGAGCACTGCTAAAACAGACTGCTAGGGCCCATTTCTGGCTCAGTACATCTAGATGGGACTGAAAACTTGCATTTCTACAAGCTCCCAGGGGATGCTGATGCCTGTCTGGGAACCAAGTATACATTGTCATTCATCTCCATTTCCACTTCCCATACCTAGATCCTGTATCTGGGCCTATGACTTTCCCAGTTATTAAGACTGACTGATACTAGTGGTGGTGGTCTGAGTAGAAGATTAAAGATAAGAGCCTGGCGCGGTGGCTCACGCCTGTAATCCTAGCACTCTGGAAGGCCAAGGCAGGAGGATTGCTTGAGCTCAGGAGTTGAGACCAGCCTGAGCAAGAGCGAGACCCCATCTCTACTATAAATAGAAATTAGCCAAACAACTAATAGAAAAAATTAGTCGGGCATGGTGGCGCATGCCTGTAGTCCCAGCTACTCGGGAGGCTGAGGCAGGGTTGCTTGAGCCCAGGAGTTTGAGGTTGCTGTGAGCTAGGCTGACACCATGGCACTCTAGCCTGGGCAACACAGTGAGACTCTGTCTCAAAAAAAAAAAAAGATTAAAGATAAGGTGAGGGTCAATAAGTGATGTCTCTCAGTATCTGTGGGGGATGGGTTCCAGGATCCCCTTCAAATACCAAAGTCAGTAGATGCTCAATTCCTTTATATGAATTGGTAAGTTACTTGCATATAATCTAAACTTTACCTCTCCTGTGCTTTAGTCACCTCTAGATTACTTACAATAACCAATCTAGTAAGTTATTCTATATTGTTTGGGAAATGACAAAAAAAGTCTGTACTTGTTCAGTAGAATTTTTCCCCCAAATATCCTGTTGGTGGACTTCCTGGATGCAGAACCAGTGGTGACAGAGGGCCTTTATTGTGATGCGATTGTCTATTTCGGGAGAGCACAGCATAACTGAACTTAAGTCCCATGTCTCCACCACAATCCTTCCCTAAATAAGCACACGTCTTGTAACTTTTTTCAATTCCCATTTATTTTTGGCTCTTGGGGCATTGTCATCTTTTCAATATGAAAAAAAGTAGCAAGTTCAACACAAAATAGAAATCTGAAGTGTAGGATATGACAAAACCAAGGGTAGAGAAAGAAAAAAGCAAGAGCAAAGAGATGAAATTTCAAAAGAGAGGGTGTCCTGTACCCTCTCTGGGGAATGACTCATTATACACCTTTCCACACGAGCCAGGGATGTTACTACTTTTTTGTTGGTAAGAAAAGGTAGGGATGGGGAAGGCATTTCTGGAGGTTTAGGGACCAAGGCTGGTCTCTCTCCCCTACTGATACCCTTTCTCAAGGAAAGGGAAGGAACCCAATGTATGAGCGAGGTGGAGAGGGGAGCATTCCACTTCACAAGGTGGGGCAGAACCTGCCAAAAGGCAGAGCTTGGAGAGATACTGAAAATCGAGATAATACTGCTAACACCTCCCTTGAAGCTGAGAGATAGAATATGCAAATACCTAGAAGTTGACTTAAAGACTGGATTTCCCTCTCCAAAAGTGTTCAAGAATGGAAAATCCCATCCCTTCTTCATAGCGACCTCTGCCCCCACCCCACTTTACCACTTGAGCTTAGGGTGATGGTCGTCATCTGGGTTTTCAGCACCCAGTTGATTCTAAATGGCATCTGGATGAGACCCAGCTTTTTAGAATTATTTTAAAAACAAAGGGACATATTAACTGGGCAGATGGGAGGATAGGGCACCAGAAGGAAATACAGGGTTACCCAGAAAGGCAGATATATAGGTTTCCCAGAGTGGAAAGAGAGAGGAGACATTCAACAAACAAGTATTTATTGAGCGCCTACCACGTGCCAGGCACTGTTCTAGACCCCCCCCCAAAAGAAGAAAAAAAGAGGCAGCAAACACCAATTCCGAGGGAGAGGACAGGGGTAGCTGAGGAAGAAAGCTAAGGGGGCTGGAAGCCTGAGGTGATGGGGGCTGGGCCTTAGGCCTCCTCTTCAGCCTCCTCACCGAAATCCTCCTCCTCTTCCGCGGTGGCATCCTGGTACTGCTGATACTCAGAGACGAGGTCATTCATGTTGCTCTCAGCCTCAGTGAACTCCATCTCGTCCATGCCCTCTCCCGTGTACCAGTGGAGGAAGGCCTTGCGGCGGAACATGGCGGTGAACTGCTCCGAGATGCGCTTGAACAGCTCCTGGATGGCCGTGCTGTTGCCGATGAAGGTGACTGCCATCTTGAGGCCGCGAGGCGGGATGTCACAGACAGCCGTCTTGACATTGTTGGGGATCCACTCCACGAAGTAGCTGCTGTTCTTGTTCTGCACGTTGAGCATCTGCTCATCTACCTCCTTCATGGACATCCGTCCACGGAAGACAGCAGCCACAGTGAGGTACCGGCCATGGCGGGGGTCACAGGCAGCCATCATGTTCTTGGCATCGAAGACCTGCTGCGTGAGTTCGGGCACAGTGAGAGCCCGATACTGCTGGCTTCCGCGGCTAGTGAGAGGGGCAAAGCCAGGCATGAAGAAGTGGAGACGTGGGAAGGGCACCATGTTGACTGCCAGCTTGCGGAGGTCAGCATTGAGCTGGCCAGGGAAGCGGAGACAGGTGGTGACACCACTCATGGTAGCTGAGACAAGATGGTTCAGGTCCCCGTAAGTCGGCGTGGTCAGCTTGAGGGTGCGGAAGCAGATGTCGTAAAGGGCCTCGTTGTCAATGCAGTAGGTCTCATCAGTGTTCTCTACCAACTGATGGACGGAGAGGGTGGCGTTGTAGGGCTCAACCACGGTGTCAGATACTTTGGGTGAGGGCACCACACTGAAGGTATTCATGATGCGGTCAGGATACTCTTCTCGGATCTTGCTGATAAGGAGGGTGCCCATTCCAGAGCCTGTGCCCCCGCCCAGCGAGTGGGTCAGCTGGAAACCCTGCAGGCAGTCGCAGCTCTCTGCCTCCTTCCGCACCACATCCAGGACCGAATCAACCAGTTCGGCCCCTTCTGTATAGTGGCCCTTGGCCCAGTTGTTGCCTGCCCCTGACTGACCTGATATGGGGTAAAGAGAAAAAATTAATTAATTAGTAGAGTGTGGAACATACATGAGGTTTATACCTTTCAACCTTCAAAATAATTCCCTTGGATGTATCTTCTTTCTCCTTCACCTTCTTCTTTCTCCTCCCACCTCCCCATACTTTACTAGCTAGGGCAGTAACTACCTCTGCCCTCCATCAGTGATTTCAAAAGACAGCTCTGTACAAGCTCTCCAGTACAACAATCATCTAACTTCTACTGTCTTCTTGCTCCCAAATAAATCTAATCTGATAGTGTCCACTAATGTCCTTGATATAACTCACCAAAAACAAAGTTGTCTGGTCTGAAGATCTGACCAAAAGGACCGGAGCGAACAGAGTCCATGGTCCCAGGTTCTAGATCCACCAGGATAGCCCGAGGAACATACTTGCCACCTACAGGGAATCAAGCAGAGCTGTGGGACCTGGCAGAGGGGAAGGTAAATATATCGGGGTTAGGGGAAAGCTGGGGGCCCAAGCTTGGCATTCCGGGCCCTACTGCGTGGTAGAAGAGTTAGTCTTGGCCCCAATGGTGGGTCACCAAGGAGAAAGGATGACAGATTCATCCAAAAGGGATAAAGGGTACCCAAGGATGGAAAGAGAACCCGGAGAAATGAGAGAGAAAAGGGGACCCGGGCTTGCCGGGCTCCTGTTCTCACCTGTGGCTTCGTTGTAGTACACGGAGATCCGGTCCAGCTGCAGGTCGCTGTCCCCGTGGTAGGTGCCGGTGGGGTCGATGCCGTGTTCATCACTGATCACCTCCCAGAACTGCCGGAGAAGAGCGATGAGCCCTAACAGCTCGAGTCCGGCCGACTACGCCCGCCGCCCGCTGCATTCCAGCGCGAGCCGGGAGGCCGCGCTCCGCCGGCCACGGCCCTCCCCGGGCCCGCGCTCCGCCGGCCACGGCCCTCCCCGGGCCCGCGCTCCGCCGGCCACGGCCCTCCCCGGGCCCGCGCTCCGCGGGAACGCCGCAGCGCCCCGCCCGCCGCCCGTGCTGGGACGCAGCCGGGAGGGCGGCGGGCACCCGACGGGACAGGCGCCCCTCCAAGCCCCCGCCCACCCGAGGGGCGGGGCGGCGGGCACGCGCGAGGGCGGGGCGGCGGGCACGCGCGAGGGCGGGGCGGCGGGCACCCGAGGGGCGGGCCGGCGCGCCCCCGCGGCCCGCATCGCCGCCGCGCGCCCGGCCCCGCCCCGCAGGGCCCGCCCTTCTGCTACAACGTCGCCGCGCACTTCCTTTCCCCTCCCCCGCTACACTGTAACCGCGCGTAAAGAGTCCCCCGGGGCCCAGGATTTTCTTCCTTCGCTGGACCTTTTTCTCCTCCAAAGGCCCTTTCTCCCCCTATTTGTTCAGTCTCGAGACTCGCTGAAGAAATGCACAGCCGTCTTTCTCTCTCCGCGTCTGTCCACGCCCTGAGACCTCTCAGGAGCCAAGAAAGGAAGCAAGACCGATACGGCACACATTCCCTTCCACGGACGCGGCAGGCCGCCCTCGGTGCCGGGCAAGCGCAGCCGCCCCGCGCCAGCCCTGCGGGGGTGGGCGGGACGCTCTCGGGCAACACCCCGTCCCGCTTTGTCTCCGGCCGGTTCCGCGTCGCCCTGCCCGGCTCTCGGACCGTTAGAAAATTCCCTTTTAGTGAATCCTACCGGTGCTCGTCTTTCCGCGCCCGAAACCCGAAGGGTCCTTTTAATAGTTCCTCCAAAATGTGCTGCCAAGAAAAATACCCATTTCCAAAGCAAATGCTAGTTACAAGGGTGCGTTATTTCTGTATTAAAGAAAAACTTGGGAGGGGGCAAAGCTTGATTAAGGAGTAAGAGTGCAGATGCCCCACAACCATCTTTCATAATTCATCTGGACTTTTCCTCCCAAAAAGAAATACTATTAAAAGAAGAGGGTAAAAATTCTTACCTTGGCACCGATCTGGTTGCCACACTGACCGGCCTGGATGTGCACGATTTCCCTCATGGTTAAAATTTATTTTAATTTTTTTTGCTGGCCTCAAAGTATGTACGGAGCAAAAAATATATACGTAGTTTTTTTTCTTCTCTGCTGATGGCAGGCTGAAAGGAAGGGACGCGCCCGGAGGCTGGAGCAGCGAGGTCCGAGCACGGCGGCAGGAAGGCTCTGAGAGGGAGAAGCGAGCGGGAGGGCGCGGGAGGGAAGGCGGCAGGGCGGGGCGCGCGTGCGCGGACCGGGAGGCGGGAGAGCCGGCCCGCGCGGTCTGCAGACAAAGCCTCGTCCAGCCTGCCCCTGATTAGTCGGTGTCGCTCTGCTGCCAGGCGTCCATTGGTCCCCGCGCCAGGGACGCGCGCAGTCCTCCTCGGGAGCTGTAGTCCTCCATTGTTGTCCACGCTGCAAAATGAAGGGACGAATGGGTGGGTCCTGGGCTTGTATTTTGTGGGTTTGTCTGTTAAATGAAAAAATGACCTTGCGCAAGATTCCTTTCCAATATGCCTGAGTTTTTGGTAGAAAAGGAGAGCAGTTTTCGGGGATGCAGGAAGGAATCGGGAACTCTGGGGTTCCAAAAGTTGGGTGGCGGGGTAGGCACGCCCTGAAAGCTCCCGACTGCGGTAGCTCTCAGAAAGACAAGACTGCTTAGCTCAGCGAAACCGGGGAGAAGTGTGGCACCCTGCTCTGCTACCTAACGTCGGGCCCTTGGTGACCCCGAGGCATGAACTTTAGTAGGCCGCTGCTCCCCCACATGCCTCAGCAAGGAGGGAATTGCCCTTCTACTATTTCCCTGGGAATTTTCGAGTGATGTTTCAAAAGAGAAACAAAATTGCAGCAAGCACCTTTCAGAATAGAGATGTTATCTGAAGGGTATGTTAGAAGATAACTGAGTAGAGAAACTGGTATCTGGGATTTGAGAAGCCAGAAGTCTCCATTCAAGTTGGGTATCTGGGCCTTAGGGCGGAGTTTGTGCACACCGTGGGCTCGTCAAACTAGGAACTATGGGATGAAATGCCAGTCTTTCCAATCTGCTACTCTAGACACTTTGATGAAGTCAGTGGTTTTTCTTTTTTTCTTTCTTTCTTTTTCTTTTAGAGTCTAGCTTTGTTGCCCAGGCTAGAGTGAGTGCCGTGGCGTCAGCCTAGCTCACAGCAACCTCAAACTCCTGGGCTCAAGCGATCCTCCTGCCTCAGCCTCCCTAGTAGCTGGGACTACAGGCATGCGCCACCATGCCCAGCTAATTTTTTCTATATATATTAGTTGGCCAATTAATTTATTTCTATTTATGGTAGAGACCAGGTCTCACTCTTGCTCAGGCTGGTTTTGAACTCCCGACCTCTGGCAATCCGCCTGCCTCGGCCTCCCAGAGTGCTAGGATTACAGGCGTGAGCCACCAGCCAGGCCGTCAGTGGTTTTTCAATTCGCTTAGCCCCAGGATTGAAAAAAGGAGAGACGAGTAATTGAGGAAAGAAAGTTGGATGGAGTCAGAGTCCACCTGCTTCTTCCTAGGGATTCATTCATTTACTCATTTGGTAGATACTAAGTATTCACCAAACCAGGAACAAACGATACAAAAATGATTAAGAATTAGCTCCTTTCTGGGAGGCGGATGCAGGCGAATTGCTCGAGGTCAGGAGTTTGAAACCAGCCTGAGCGAGACCCCGTCTCTACTAAAAACAGAAAGAAATTAATTGACCAACTAAAAATATATGTACAAAAAATTAGCCGGGCATGGTGGCGCATGCCTGTAGTCCCAGCTACTTGGGAGGCTGAGGCAGCAGGATTGCCTGAGCCCAGGAGTGTGAGGTTGCTGTGAGCTAGGCTGACGCCACGGCACTCACTCTAGCCTGGGCAACAAAGTGAGACTCTGTCTCAAAAAAAAAGAATTAGTTCCCTATCGTCTAGGATGTTGCCATTTGGTGAGAAGTGTATGATAAAGTGTGCCTAGCACTATAATAGAGATGATGTAATATCAAATTAAGGTCATTGTTAATTTACATTCGGTCAATACACAGATCAACACATTTCTTTTATTTTTTTTCATTTTTTATTTATTTTATTTTATTTTTCAGATTGATGAACAATAACTTTATTTTTTACACTTAAAAAACCATTACTAGGCCGGGCGCGGTGGCTCAAGCCTGTAATCCTAGCTCTCTGGGAGGCCGAGGTGGGCGGATCATTTGAGCTCAGGAGTTCGAGACCAGCCTGAGCAAGAGCGGGACCCCATCTCTACTATAAATAGAAAGAAATTAATTGGCCAACTAATATATATAGAAAAAAAAAAAATTAGCCGGGCATGGTGGCACATGCCTGTAGTCCCAGCTACTTGGGAGGCTGAGGCAGCAGGATTGCTTGAGCCCAGGAGTTTGAGGTTGCTGTGAGCTAGGCTGATGCCACGGCACTCACTCTAGCCTGGGCAACAAAGTGAGACTCTGTCTCAAAAAAAAAAAAACCATTACTAATTCTTATTAAAGAAAATCCAACATTTCAATTGAAAGTATGGTAACTATATTTACTTATTAACGTTTTCTAAAACACAACTTGAAAACATCCAGCATGCGTGTTTAATTTCAGTACAATGGATTCAAGGCCAATTACACATGTTACATGCATCAAGGCTAGATTACAAATTATCATAGTCATCATCATCATCTTCATCATCATCATCATCATCTTCACGCTTTCTTTTCAATGCATTTGATGATTCATTGGCAGTATTTTGTGATGACACCATATTAGTAGTAATAAGAATGTTTTTGGACCCAATTAATGATGGATTAATCAGAACATTCTAAACTGCTGAGGTTGCAGGAATTGATGCTTTTACAGCTGGGGACTGTGAAGCAGGCATCTGTACTGTAAACCTTTGCCCTGTGAGGGACATTGGAGTCCCTACTTTAGTCAAAACAGACATGGTTTGTGGGTTTGGTGTGCCTAGGGTGGGAGTACTTGGTCTGCTAGTAACTGAACCAACACTTAACCGAGGCACTGTTATTCTTCCTGCAGAAGTAGATGCCTTTTTCTGTAAAGACTTAAGCCCATAGTTTGGAGCTGTTAAGCAGTACCTATCAGGTGGCAATCTAGGGCCTGAATACGGCTTGATCAATGGCAAAGGGGTTTGATTTCTTTGCCTTGCAATATCTAATAAAAAATCTCTCGGGGGAAGAGAGGTAAAAGATTGGTCAGCGCGACACTGGATTGCCAATCGCACATCATCTGCATCAACAGTAGCTTTCTTAGCATGGCTTGAATAAATTTTTGCATCATCTAGAATTGTGGTCACATATCGGAAGGCAAACTCCAACATCTGATTAATGGCTCATATTCTGTAATCCCCATATCCTTCAGGATTTGTGCCATCATCTGTGCATCTTTTGGCATGCTCTTGGGAGAAGCCATCTTGCCAGACTCCATGATATCCAGTGATCAGACTTCTTTAGCTAAATCACCCACATTAATGTATTTCAGTCCTGATCTTGAGGCAAGTTCTTTGCCTAGTGTGGTTTTTCCAACCCCAGGCGTACCTCTCTCTGCCTCACCGAGAAGCTTCCATTTTTTATTTTTTTCCAGCATATGGTGGGGGTACAAATGTTAAGGTTACGTATATTGCCCTTGCACCACCCCCCTCGAGTCAGAGCTTCAAGCGTGTCCATCCCCCAGTTAGTGCGCATCGCACTCACTATGTATATACCCACCCCTCCTCCCCCCACCTGCCTGACACCCGACAGGTCAACATATTTCTAAGTCACCTTCTAAATAAAGGAACATCACACTGTGTAAGACCCCTCTACCCACTTAAAATATGTTTTAGGCCGAGCGCGGTGGCTCACGCCTGTAATCCTAGCTCTCTGGGAGGCCGAGGTGGGCGGATCCTTTGAGCTCAGGAGTTCGAGACCAGCCTGAGCAAGAGCGAGACCCCATCTCTACTATAAAATAGAAAGAAATTAATTGGCCAACTAATATACATAGAAAAAAAAAATTAGCCGGGCATGGTGGCACATGCCTGTAGTCCCAGCTACTTGGGAGGCTGAGGCAGTAGGATTGCTTGAGCCCAGGAGTTTGAGGTTGCTGTGAGCTAGGCTGACGCCATGGCACTCACTCTAGCCTGGGCAATAAAGTGAGACTCTGTCTCAAAAAAAAAAAAAATGTTTTAGGACGTGATCACAATGAAAGCAGTTATTTTATGGTAGGGGAAAGAGCTTATAATTTAGAATTAGAGGATTTGTTTCAACTGTCTTTGCCCTACATTAGCTGTAGGGTCCTAGGCAAGTCATTTAACTTCAAGGAGTTTCAGCCAGGCACGGTGGTTAACTCCTGTAATCCTAGCACTCTGGGAGGCCAAGGCGGGTGGATTGCTCGAGGTCAGGAGTTCGAGACCAGCCTGAGCAAGAGCCAGACCCCATCTCTACTATAAATAGAAAGAAATTAATTGGCCAACTAATATATATAGAAAAAAATTAGCCAGGCGTGGTGGCACATGCCTGTAGTCCCAGCTACTCAGGAGGCTGAGGCAGTAGGATTGCTTGAGCGCAGGAGGGTTTTTTTTTTTTTTTTTTTTTTGAGACAGAGTCTCACTTTGTTGCCCAGGCTAGAGTGAGTGCCATGGCGGCCTCCCAGAGTGCTAGGATTACAGGCATGAGCCACCGGCCGGCCTGAGCCCAGGAGTTTGAGGTTGCTGTGAGCCAGGCTGACACCATGGCACTCACTCTAGCCTGGGCAACAAAGTGAGACCCTGTCAAAAAAAAAAACAAAAAAAAACCCAACAAATTAATTGGCCAACTAAAATATATATACAAAAAATTAGCCCGGCATGATGATGGTGCATGCCTGTAGTCTCAGCTATTCGGGAGGCTGAGGCAGGAGGATTGCCTGAGCCCAGGAGTTTGAGGTTGCTGTGAGCTAGGCTGACCTCATGGCACTCTAGCCTGGACAACAAAGTGAGACTCTGTCTCAAAAAAACAAAAAACAAAAAACAAAAACTTCGAGGAGTTTCAAATCCCTCATTTGTAAAATCTACTTCTATTTGATTGTTGTAGACAGCATTGAGATAACAAGTGGAACGGGCTTCCTAAGTTACACAAATGTCGCATTGTTACAATTTTCTTAGTATCGTACAGTGAAATAAATGATTTTATCTTTTCTTCGCCCCTTGAAGGTTGAGGACAGCATTTAAGATAGCAAAACAGTTTTCTCTGTTCGCCTGCAGATCTTTGCTTTAGGATCTTGCATTTAGGAAAATGACCTCAAAATGTCCGTCAGGGATGTATTCCCAGGAAGAAATGACATGACTTCTACTAAATAAGCCAAATCAAAAGAAAATGAAATTCCATTGCAATAAGAATTCCTCAAGCGCCACACCTACGAGCTGTCCTCCAAGCTGCAGCCTCCAGCCACAATTGCAACTTGCACCCCAATCTCATTTCTCCTGAGTCAGCGGACACCATGTCTGGGAGGACCGAGGAAGGGCCCTCTGGCCGCACGCAGCTGACGTCGTCTATGGTACAGCCCCTCTATCCGCTGTCGGCAGCTGACGCTAGATTCTCTGGCCGCGGTTTGGAAATCTGCGCGGGAAGCGGGCGGTGGGCAGGGAAGCGATGGTGGGTCGTCCCTTGGAACTGCCCAATCGAAGTGCACTATTCCGTGTGCGCACGGCGGCCTCCAATTATCGTCCCATTTAACTGATTTCAGTCTCCTCCCTTGTGACGTAAAGGGGGCGGGGCGGGGCGGGGCTTTGGGTGTGCCTCGCCCTGCCGGTTTCATCAATCAGCCTGCAGCAGGGCTGTGAAAAACAGCGGCAACAGCCAATCAGAGCATCGGCTCGCTTCTGGCTTGCTCACTCGCGCCACTCCGGTCGCGGCCGTTACTGCTGGCGCGCGCGGGGCCTCAAAGTAGGTGAGTTCTGGGGGCCTCGCCCACGGCTCCCCGGGTGCCATCTTGATTCCCCCAGAGGGCGGGAGGGGCTTGCTTGGGTGCGACTGGGCGGAGGTGACTTGGAAGTTTGCTTCTCGGATTGTAATACTAGTCCTTACCTGGCGCCCCGCCCTGAGTTTAGGTACGAAGACACTGGAGACATTGAACCACGGGGGAACCCGCTGGTGTGGGGATCAAAGATGGTGGCCCTTTGAATTGCAGCCGAGGGTCGTGGGCACCCTCTTGAGTTGGCCAGTCATAAGGAAGGAGTGGACACTTTTTCCATGAGGCATCTTACTTTCCCCTACCTGTCAACATCTTTAGCGTGGCATCTTTTTTTTTTTTGAGACAAGAGTCTCATTCTGTCACCGGGGTTAGAGTGCCATGGCGCCAGCCTAGCTCACAGCAACCTCAAACTCCTGGGCTCAAGCAATCCTGCTGCCTCAGCCTGCCGAGTAGCTGGGACTACAGGCATGCGCCACCATGCCTGGCTAATTTTTTCTATATATATTAGTTGGCCACTGAATTTCTTTCTATTTTTAGTAGAGACGGGGTCTCGCTCTTGCTCTAGCTGATTTCCAACTCCTGACCTTGAGCGACCACGCCCAGCCAAGGGTGGGGTCTTTCTAGGAGAATTCCACTCAGGCTCTTTTGAATTTCCATATCCTCTCATTTCTTTCTTTCTTTCTTTCTTTTTTTTTTTTTTTTGAGACAGAGTCTCACTTTGTTGCCCAGGCTAGAGTGAGTGCCGTGGTGTCAGCCTAGCTCACAGCAACCTCAAACTCCTGGGCCCAAGCGATCCTCCTGCCTCAGCCTCCCGAGTACCTGGGAGTACAGGCATGCGCCACCATGCCCGGCTAATTTTTTCTGTATATATTAGTTGGCCAATTAATTTCTTTCTATTTTTTAGACAGGGTCTCGCTCTTGCTCAGGCTTGTTTTGAATTCCTGACCTTGAGCAATCCTCCTGCCTCGGCCTCCTAGAGTGCTAGGACTACAAGCGTGAGCCACCACGCCTGGCCCCATTTCTTTCATCAGTAGGTTCAGTGATGTAGCCTCCATGAAGGCAGGGTTCCTTTTATGCTTGGTTCACAGATGTATCCCAAATACTTCAAACAGTATCAGGTATGCCATCACCACCATTGAATGAGTATGATGGACCCTAGAGAAAAAGATACAGTTTCACTAGTCCAGTCCTGGAGATGAGGTGGGAAGGCAGCAATGGGAAGTAATGGTTACAATATAGTGAGAAGTGTTAGAGTAGGCACAAGTCAGTCCATTGACCACTGTGGATCACCAGAAAGTAGGGAAAACTCCAGGAAAGGCTTTGCTGAGAAAGTGACATTTGAACTGACTCTTAAAAGATGGGTAGGAGTTGGACCAGAAAACTAAGACTGAAGGGCCATGGAACTGGCCTGAGGCATGAAGATGTGGGGGACAACAAGGGCAGTATGTTCAGAGATTGGAGAGAAGGGCTGTGGCTGAAGCATAGGCTTTTGGAGAAGGGTGTGCATTACAAGACAGGAGGTAGAGATCATGGACGGTCTTGCTAAGGAGTTTAGAATTTATTTTATCCTGTGGGCCAGGAAAGTCATCAGAAAATATCTGGGTGACCATGAGCAAATTCCTTAACCCAGCTATGTTGCAATTTTTTTGTCTGAAAAAATAGAATATAATACCTACTTTTTTTCTTTTTTTTTTTTTTTTTTTGAGACAGAGTCTCGCTTTGTTGCACAGGCTAGAGTGAGTGCCATGGCGTCAGCCTAGCTCACAGCAACCTCAAACTCCTGGGCTCAAGCAATCCTCCTGCCTCAGCCTCCCAAATAGCTGGGACTACAGGCGCTGCCATGCCTGGCTAATTTTTTTCTATATATATTAGTTGGCCAATTAATTTCTTTCTATTTATAGTAGAGACGGGGGTCTTGCTCTTGCTCAGGCTGCTTTTGAATTCCTGACCTCGAGCAATCCTCCCGCCTCGGCCTCCCAGAGTGCTAGGATTACAGGCGTGAGCCACCGCGCCCAGCCTATATTTATATATTTTAAAGGCCGGTCAAGTGAAAATACCTACTTTACAGCATTGTTGCGAAGATTAAATGAGTTAGTCAACATAAAGTAATTAGGACAGTGCTTGACACATAGAAAACATCTATATACGTCACCTGTTGTGACTCTTTGCAGTTTGGCTTAATCATACTAAGGTGGTCTGGTAAAGTGTAAAAAGCCTGGGCTTTGCAGCCAGAAGCACCTTTAATCCTATCTATTTACCTGCTGTTATTGTGAGCAAATTATGTAACATTTTTATCATTAGTTTCCTAAATGCCTACCTCATATGGCCACACAATGCCTAACACATACTTGGCATGTGTTAGCAAAATGGTGTTTTTCAAATTGTAGGTTGCAACCCAGTAGTGGACAGTGAAAATTTAGTGGGTTGCAAATGAGTATTTTAAAAATATGGAGATGATAGAAAAAAATAGAATGAAAAATATCAGTGTATTTATTGTACCTCGTAAGGCTAAGCATTGTTTCTCAAAACTTCTGTTTATATAAACAAGCATGTGTTTACACATATTTGTGTACTTGGGACCTTATAATATTTCTCACTCTGTGTCATGGATTTTTTTTTTTTTTTTTTTTTTTTTTTGAGACAGAGTCTCACTCTGTTGCCCCGGCTAGAGTGAGTGCCGTGGCATCAGCATAGCTCATAGCAACCTCAAACTCCTGGGCTCAAGCAATCCTTCTGCCTCAGCCTCCCAAGTAGCTGGGACTACAGGCATGTGCCACCATGCCCGGCTAATTTTTTCTATATATATTAGTTGGCCAGTTAATTTCTTTCTATTTATAGTAGAGACGGGGTCTCGCTCTTGCTCAGGCTGGTTTCGAACTCCTGACCTTGAGCAATCCACCCGGCTCGGCCTCCCAGAGTGCCAGGATTACAGGCGTGAGCCACCGTGCCCAGCCATGGATATGTTTTAAATGCTTTGAAAGGATAACACCAGAATGATTGGTAGAAAGAGAAGCATCAACCTTCATAGCAATCCAGGTTACCCCCAGTTATCAGTCTGATCAGTCTGATGCATGATGCAGTTGGTGTGAATCAATGATGGGGACGATGATAATATGTTTCCTTCCCAGATTATGGAGGACACACAGGCTCTTAACTGGGACATTGAAGAAGAGGAGGAGACAGAACACTCCAGTGAATCCTTGGGGTGCAGCTTGGAGCCTGTAGGGCGGCTCCATATCTTCAGCGGTGCCCATGGACCAGAAAAAGGTTAGGGGATACTGGATGCTGAAGTATTGAGCTAGGTCTTTTATTTTTGTGGGGAGGTAGTTGGAGGGTTGCAAGGAGATCTGAAAAGAATTTTTTTACTAGCAATGGAAGAGAAGGGACTAATTGAGTTGATTGTTCCAGGATAGTGCCCTGGACCTACTGGGAATGATTTTACTTTGATAGAAGATTAAGAGATTCAAATAAAAATCCAGTGTGGGCCGGGCGCGGTGGCTCACGCCTGTAATCCTAGCTCTCTGGGAGGCTGAGGTGGGCGGATCGTTCGAGCTCAGAGGTTCGAGACCAGCCTGAGCAAGAGCGAGACCCCGTCTCTACTATAAATAGAAAGAAATTAATTGGCCAACTAATATATATAGAAAAAATTAGCCGGGCATGGTGGCGCATGCCTGTAGTCCCAGCTACTTGGGAGGCTGAGGCAGGAGGATTGCTTGAGCCCAGGAGTTTGAGGTTGCTGTGAGCTAGGCTGACGCCACGGCACTCACTCTAGCCTGGGCAATAAAGTGAGACTCTGTCTCAAAAAAAAAAAAAATCCAGTGTGGTCTGCAGATGGATGGTGGTGATGATTGCACAACAATGTGAATGTACTTAATGCCCCTGAACTATACACTTAAAATTATTAAAATGGTAAATTTTGTGTTCTGTATATTTTATCACAATTTAAAAAATTCAGTGTGGATGGATGGGGTATTGCAGATGAATAATACATTGCATATACTTTTCATTGCCTAGATATCCTAGGGCCTTTTATTTTTCTAATGCATGTGGGGCCTTGAGTGAATAGTGGGTACCTAATAGGACCATTTTCCTAATGACAGGCAAGGACTCTGACCTTAGAACCTATCTACCTCTCTAATTTTTAGATTTCCCACTATACGTCGGGAAGAATATGATAGGCCGAATGCCTGACTGTTCTGTGGCCCTGCCCTTTCCATCCATCTCCAAACAACATGCAGTGATTGAAATCTTGGCCTGGGACAAGGCACCTATCCTCCGAGATTGTGGGAGCCTCAATGGTACTCAAATCCTGAGGCCTCCTAAGATTCTGAGCCCTGAGGTGAGTTATCGTCTGAGGGACCAGGAATTGATTCTCTTTGCTGACTTGCCCTGCCAGTACCATCGCTTGGATGTGCCCCTGCCCTTTGTCTCTCGGGGTCCTCTAACTGTAGAGGAGACACCCAGGGTACAGGGAGGAACTCAACCCCAGAGGCTTCTGTTGGCTGAGGACTCGGAGGAGGAAGTAGGTAAGCTTATGTATTGGGAGGGTGGAGAGGAGGAGATGGGGATGATGAGTGTGAAACTGTCAACTTCTTTCTGTTCTTGACAGATTCTCTTTCTGAAAGATGTGTGATGAAAGAATCAAGGACCATATCCTCCCCTTTGTCAACAGTAGTTCCAGAGAGGTAAGTACCAAAGGGCCAGACACCTGAGTCTTCAAAAGGAGGAAGAAACGGGGGCTGGAGGATCAGTCTCTAAGAGAGATAATTATCATGAAAGTTGGGGCTGGGGTATACATATACATTCACTCAGCTGAATTTCTATGGAGCACCTCTGATATGCCAGCTGGAGAACTAATTACTGGAAACAGAAAACAAATAATCACCTTGTGTCTGCCTTCAAGGAGCTCACAACTGAGTGGGGTATCCCTTTCTTGGAAATATATTCTACAGTCTCTCTCTCTCTATCTCTCTCTCTCTTTTCCCTTTGCAGTGATGAAGAGGGGCCTTCCCATGCCCCAGGTGGCCCTGGGCCACATTGTACCTTCAACTTGGACAGTGACACAGATGAGGAGGAAGGTCAGCAATCAGCAACAGGGGAGGCCTCTTCCCCTGCCAGAAGACGTGCCACTGCAGAGGCAGAGCAGCCTGCAGCTGGTGGGGTTGCAACCAAAGTCCAGTGTGAAAAGCATCAGCTTTCAGTGAAAGAGAGGGACAATGACACAAAAATCAAGAGAGGTGCAGGAAATGGGGTGGTTCCAGTTAGGATGATTCTGGAGAGGAGCCAGCTTCCTGGGGAGGATCGTGACACAGATGGGCATGATGAAAGCAGGCCTCCTAGAAAGCCAGCTGAGGTCCATTTGGAAAGGGCCCAGCCTTGTGGGATTATTGGTAGTGACACTGATATGGAAGAAGAAGGAATCCCAGCAACCCCAGCTGTAGTTCCTATGAAGAAGAGGCAAATACTCCATGGAGTTGGTACAAGGGGTCCTGGAGCACCTGGCTTGGCACATCTGCGGGAGAGCCAGGCTGCCAGTGATACAGATGTGGAGGAGAGTGAGGACCCACAGGCCATCCCTCTGAAGAAAAGCCAGGCTTCCATGGGGATCAACAGCGATACAGATGATGAGGAAGAAGTCTCAGCAGCACTCACTTTGGCATGTCTGAAAGAGAGCCGGGCTGTTGTATGGAACAGAGATACGGATGTGGAAGAGGACAGGGCCCAACCTGTGGTCCTTCTGGAGCAAAGCCAAACCACCAGTGGGAGAGACAGTGACACAGATATGGAAGAGGAAGGGCTCCCAGTGGAAAAAAGAGAAACCGTCCCTGAGAGTCACACAGACAAAGATGGAGCCATTGTTATAGCACATTCAGAAGAGAACCAACCTCTTCCTGGGGACAGTGATATAGGGGTGGAAGCAGATAAGGGTTCACTTGGGATCTGCCTGCAGAGAAGCCAAGCCTCTAGCACAGTGGACATCAACACAGAAGGGGAGGAGGATGTCCCACCAGGGCCAGCTATTGTACATCTGGAGAAGCATCAGGTGTCTGTGGAGGGGAGATATCAAACAGATGTGGAAGCAGAGAGGGGGCCAGCAAAGCTGCCTGTAGTGCCTCTAGAGGAAGGCCAGCCTCCTCTGGATGGGGACTGTGAGACAGATACAGAGGAGGACATGTCCTTAGCAGCCTCAGCAGTGACAGATGTAAGAAAGAGCCAGCTTTCAGCAGAAGGGGATGCTGGGACAGAGCGGGCTGCAGCTGTTCTTGAAAGGGAGAGAGCTCTTGAGGTGGGGATCCAGGGTGGATCACCTGTGGCACAAGTGGAGCAGGACCTTCTCCCTATCTCAAGGGAGAATCTCACAGATCTGGTGGTGGACACAGGCACTCCAGAGGAACCCATCCAGCCACAGAGAGAGGGAGCCCAGACTCCCACAGGGAGAGAGAGAGAACCACATGTAAACATGACCAAGGACTCTGAAGATAACCAAGATGGTAAGTGCTGGCCTTTCTTCCTCCCATGACCCCTTAAATAAACCATGGAAGTTCCAAGGGTTGGTGTTAGAGAGAAAAGAGTAGACATTAAGTAAGGAGTTAAGGGATAGATATGATTTCTTTCATTATCTATCCTATATTCCTCCCCTACCAGATTCTGAAGATCTGGCCCTACAAGCTACCCAGTGCTTTGTGGAGAGAGAGAATGAGAGCCTGGAAGGTGAGGACACCTATATTGTTTGGATCCTGGTTCCAGTGGGAGCTGGGAGATTAGACTAGTGGTCCTTGAAGGGTGTGAAGGCTGGCATGGGTAGGGTAGGAGACCAGAAATGGGATCCCCGGGGTTCTATGGAGGGGCTGTGGGTAAGCTGTCTTTTCTTGTGCAGCAGTTCAGAGCATGGAGGAGGAACCCACCCAGGCCTTCCTGATTACTCTCCCACCAGAACCTGGCCCTTCCCATTGCAGCTTCCAGGCCCCAGGTACAACAATCTCTCCCTTCCTCTGTGCTCACAACTTTTCATCCTTTGTTGTTTTTCCCCTCAAATATTTCTGTTATATTCCTTTACTACAGTTGGCCCTCTGTACCTGTGGGCTCCTCATCTAGGGATTCAACCAACTGTGAATTGAAAATATTTGAAAAAAAATAATAATACAAATTTTAAAAATGCAATATAACAACTATTTACACAGAATTTTCATCATAGCAGGTACTATAAGTAGGCTAGAGGTGATTTAAAGCTGCAGTCCAGGCCGGGCGTGGTGGCTCACGCCTGTAATCCTAGCACTCTGGGAGGCCCAGGCGGGCAGGTTGCTCCAGGTCAGGAGTTTGAAACCAGCCTGAGCAAGAGCAAGACCCCGTCTCTACTATAAATAGAAAGAAATTAATTGGCCAACCAATATATATAGAAAAAAATTAGCCGGGCATGGTGGCACACGTCTGTATTCCAGTTACTCAGGAGGCTGAGGCAGAAGGATTGCTTGAGCCCAGGAGTTTGAGGTTGCTGTGAGCTAGGCTGATGCCACGGCACTCTAGCCTGGGCAACAAAGTGAGACTCTATCTCAAAAAAAAAAAAAAGAACACAGTTAGATTGAAGAAATAAGTTCTAGGCCAGGCTCGGTGGCTCACGCCTGTAATCCTAGCTCTCTGGGAGGCTGAGGCGGGTGGATCATTTGAGCTCAGGCAATCGAAACCAACCTGAGCAAGAGTGAGATGCCGTCTCTACTATAAATAGAAAGAAATTAATTGGCCAACTAATATATATTGAAAAGATTAGCCGGGCATGGTGGCACATGCCTGTAGTCCCAGCTACTCGGGAGGCTGAGGCAGAAGGATTGCTTGAGCCCAGGAGTTTGAGGTTGCTTTGAGCCAGGCTGATGCCACGGCACTCACTCTAGCCTGGGCAACAAAGTGAGACTCTGTCTCAAAAAAAAAAAAAAAAAAAAAGGTTCAATAGCACAGCAGGGTAACTATAGTTAACAATAATCTATTGTGTATTTCAAAATGGCTAAAAGAGAAGATTTGTAATGATCCCAACACAAAGAAATGATCAATGTTTGAGGTGATGGTTATCTCAGTTACCCTGATGTGGTCATTGTAATTGTATGCATGTATCAAAATATCACATGTACCTCATAAACATGTACAATTATTATGTATCAATAAAAAAAGAAAATGTGGTGTATATATATATATACACAGTGCAATGCTATTCAGCCTTTAAAAATAAGGAAATTCTATCACTTGTGACAACATGGATGAACCTGGAGGACATTACACTGAATGAAATGAGCCAGACACAGAAAGACAAATACTGTATGATCTCTTATGTGGGCTGTACAAAAGGCAACCTCAAAAGCAGAGAACAAGGCCGGGCGCAGTGACTCACGCCTGTAATCCTAGCACTCTGTGAGGCTGAGGCGGGTGGATTGCTCGAGGTCAGGAGTTTGAGACCAGCCTGAGCAAGAGTGAGACCCCATCTCTACTAAAAGGAAAATAGAAAGAAATTAGCTGGACAACTAAATATATAGAAAAAAACTTAGCCGGGCATGGTGGCGCATACCTGTAGTCCCAGCTACCTGAGGCTGAGGCAGGCGGATCACTTGAGCCCAGGAGTTTGAGGTTGCTGTGAGCTAGGCTGACACCACGGCACTCTAACACGGGCAACAGAGTAAGACTCTGTCTGGGAAAAAAAAGCAGAGAACAGAATGGTGATTACCAAGGGGCTGAGGGGAGACAGGGGAGGGCATTGGGGAGATGTTGGTCAAAGGATGCAAAATTTCAGCTAGACAGAAGGAGTAACTTCAGGAGATCTATTATACAACATGGTGACTATAGTTAATAATTGTATTATATACTTAAAAATTCCTAAGAGTAGGCGGGGCAAGGTGGCTCACGCCTGTAATCCTAGCACTCTGGGAGGCCCATGCAGGCGGATTGCTCAAGGTCAGGAGTTTGAAACCAGCCTGAGCAAGAGCAAGACCCCATCTCTACTATAAATAGAAAGAAATTAATTGGCCAATTAATATATATACAAAAAAAGAAAATTAGCCGGGCATAGTGGCATATGCCTGTAGTCCCAGCTACTCAGGAGGCTGAGGCAGAAGGATTGCTTGAGCCCAGGAGTTTGAGGTTGCTGTGAGCTATGCTGACGCCATGGCACTCACTCTAGCCCAGACAACAGAGTGAGACTGTCTCAAAAAAAAAAAAAAAAATTCCTAAGAGTAGATTTTAAGTGTTCTCACCACAAAAAAATAAGTATGTGAGGTAGTGGATATGTTAACTAGCTTGATTTATAGATTACACAATGACATATATCAAAACATTATGTTGTATCCCATAAATATATATAATTTTTATTTGTTAACTAAAAATAAATAAAAGAAAATATAAGGAAACTCAATGAAAATAAAATTGTCAAAGTTATGATGTCAAAAACAAAGTATTCAAAAAAACAATAAAAATAAAACTAAAAATAATGCAAATAGAAATACAATATAAATATATTTTATGAGGTACTATAAGTAACCTAGAGACGATTTAAAGTATATATATATAGGTTATATGCAAATACTATGCCATTTTATATAAGGGACATGAGCATCCACAGAGTTTGGTATTCACAGGGGGTCTTAGAGCCCATCTCTTGCACATACCGAGGGATGACTGTATTTTGCTGATGTTTCTCCATCTCATCAAGGAAAAAAATCACGTATTAAGTCAGACTCACAGACCAACTAGTTTAGATCTTTTTTTTTTTTTTTTTTTTTTTTTTGAGACAGAGTCTCTGTTGCTCGGGCTAGAGTGCTGTCACGTCAACCTAGTTCACAGCAACCTCAAACTCCTGGGCTCAGGCGATCCTCCTGCCTCATCCTCCCGAGTAGCTGGGACTACAGGCATGCGTCACCATGCCCGGCTAATCTTTTCTATATATATTAGTTGGCCAATTAATTTCTTTCTATTTATAGTAGAGACGGGGTCTCGTTCTTGCTCAGGCTGGTTTCAAACTCCTGACCTTGAGCGATCTGCCTGCCTCAGCCTCCCAGAGTGCTCGGATTACAGGCATGAGCCACCATGCCCGGCCCAGTTTAGATCATTTTAAATTTTATTTATTTATTTATTTTATTATTTTTTTTTTCTTTTAAATTTTATTTTATATACAAAGAGCTACTAGCATGGTCTCTTTCACTTTGTGGATGCCGTGGAAAATCCATTCAAAGAAGATCACTTAGTCCAACTTAATGAAACCGATGTCCTTCGTGTACTGACGGAAACACTGGCGGCACATATTGAGGCCGTATTTCCGGATCAGACCGTGCCGGTTTGAGCAGACGCGACAAGAGAGAGAACCCTGGCCGAATTTTCTCGGGTGGCTCCAATAGAGCTGCTGGTGACCCATCTTGCTCTCAGGAGGGCAACGAGGCAAAAAGCTATTTTTATTTTTTTTAAGACAGAGTCTCATTCTGTTGCCCAGGCTAGAGTGAGTGCCGTGGCGTCATCCTAGCTCACAGGAACTTCAAACTCCTGGGCTCAAGCGATCCTCCTGCCTCAGCCTCCTGAGTAGCTGGGACTATAGGCATGTACCACCATGCTCGGCTAATTTTCTATATATATATATATATATATATATATATAAGTTGACAAATTAATTTATTTCTATTTTTAGTAGAGGCGGGGGTCTCACTCTTGCTCAGGCTGGTTTCGAACTCCTGACCTCGAGCGATCCTCCCGCCTTGGCCTCCCAGAGTGCTAGGATTACAGGCGTGAGCCACCGTGCCTGGCCTAGATCATTTTTAAAGAGACTACTGAGGAGGCTTTCATATGAGAGTATGGTCTTTTTGAGATAAATATTAAATGTTATAACTACCACCTTTATTCCCAGCTTTCCTTTAATAACTCATTTAGATTTATTATTCATGAATTTATCTTAATCTTTTTCAACCTATTTATTATTCCAACCTGTACTCCTCTTTCTCTCTCTCTTTCTCTCTACTTCCAGGTGCCCTAGATGAGCCATGGGAGGTCTTGGCTACACAGCCATTCTGCCTGAGAGAGTCTGAAGCCTCTGAGACCCAGCCTATTGCCACCTACCTCGAGGCCCATGGGTCTTGCCTGTCTCCACCTAGGGCAACACCACAAGACCAACATCCAGAGAGCCCAGTTCACACAGAGCCACTGGGGATTCAAGGCAGAGGGATGCAGACTGTGGATAAAGGCATGGGTATACCAAAAGAAATGGCCGAGAGGGGGACCCTTGAGAGAGGACCATTGGAGAGGGAAACCAAGAAACTGCCTCCAAGGGGAGAGAGAGATGTGATGGGAGTGGAAGAATTAACCAGGGAGATACAGGACAGAGAACAAAAACAGCTGTTAGCTAGAGACACTCAGAGACAAGAGTCCGACAAAAAGGGGAAAAGTATGAGTCCTGAAATGGATAGAGACAGTTTGAAGGTAGAAGTTGAGTCATCTAAGGAAATGCAGGAGAAAGAAATAGAGAAGCAGACCCTTATAAGAGGAATATTTGAGAGAGTAGAGAGCCCAGTACCAGAGGGAGAGTGTGAGCAAGCTGAGCCGGAAGTGAGGGGCCCCACAGTGATGCCGGACAGAGGCACACAGGGAGGGGGCCCAGAGGGAGGGAACCAGGACCAGAAAGAGCAGGCCCCCTGCCCAACACTAGAGCCTGGAGTGGGGACAGGGGACCTTCAGGGACTTGCTTCAGCCTCAGTAGCTTCTGGGAGGCAGTCAAGTGGAGAAAGGGGAGCCCAAGTGAGCCCTAAGAGGCAACAGAAAGGTAAGTAAAGGTGGAGGGGAACCCAAGTTGGTATGAAGCCCTCATGATAACCAACCCCTGAGCACCCAATCACTTAGAATTCAGCCACCCTTGTGTTTACTTTCTGTCTAGGCAAACTGAATTCTAAGATGCCACCTGCTGAGAAGTCTTCCAGGGTAAGAGCTGCTTTCTCTACCAACCCCGTACTTCCCAAGTCATCTTGACACCCCCTCCAGTGCCCCTTCCCTTGGCCTTGCTTGAATCCATTCCTGTCTCCATATCCTAAGTTTTCTTCCATTTATGGAAGAAAGAAGCTTGGTTCTTTCATGGCATGAAAGAGGCTTAGTTGGCTTCTATTCCTTTACCCTTGGTACTCATTGTTTTCTATATCTGTTTCCCAAGTTGCATCTCCTTCTGCCTGAGAAAGAATCCCTTTCTTCCTGTTCTTTCATTCTTCACCCCAGCCATCCTCTTCATTGCCATCATCCATGTGTGAAGAATGTTATAGTGGCATTGTGGGGAGAGGTCCGTGGGAAGGAGGACTGCTTATTCCCCAGGGCGTTCCCAGTCTAATGGAAAAGAGGTCCTAGACAGAAAGATAAGTCCCATGGGCACAGTTTAACCATAAACAAGTATCAAGAACAGCATCCAAGTTCTAGCTCTCTTCTCTCTACCTCTTCCTCCCTCACTTGCTTCTGTTTCTCCCCAGGAAGATCAGGAATCCCCAGATGCTTGTCTGCCTCCTACAGTGCCTGAAGCCTCAACTCCACCCCAAGGCCCCCTTCTCTCCCAGAGCCAAAGACATTTTGCACCTCAGTCCCTTCTTTCTCCTTTCCTGCCTTCTCTCGAGCCACCCATTCCTAAAACCAGGCAAAATGGGAGTCAGGAAGCTTCAGAGACTCCCTCGTCCTCAGAGTTGGAATGTTTCCACCCAAAGCCTAAAGTCAGACACCAGGGGTCTTCCAGGATGACACCCTCTCCAGTTTCCTCTACTACCCCTGAGCCCCACCCTACCACCCCCACAGCCCAGCCTGTCACCCCTGAGCCCATGTCTCGTGCCACTCGGGGCAGGACAAATAGATCCTCTCTCAAGACCCCTGACCCAATTGTCTCTATAGCTCCTGAGCTCCAGCCTTCCACTTCCACAGCCCAGCCTGTCACACCAAAACCCATATCTCGGGCCACTCAGGGCAGGACAAATAGGTCCTCTGTCAAGACCCCCGAACCAGTTGTCCCCAAAGCCCTTGAGCTTCAGCCTTCCACCTCCACAGACCAGCCTGTCATCCCCAGGGCCACTCGTGGCAGGACAAATAGGTCCTCTGTCAAGACCCCTAACCCAGTTGTCCCCAAAGCCCCTGATCTGCAGCCTTCCACCTCCATAGGCCAGCATGCCACCCCTGAGCCCACATCTCAGGCCACTCGTGGCAGGACAAATAGGTCCTCTGTCAAAACCCCTGGTCCAATTGTCCCCACAGCCCCTGAGCTCCAGGCTTCCCCTTTCACAACCCAACCTATCACCCCAAAGCCCACATCTCGGGCCACTAGGAGCAGAACAAATACGTCCTCTGTTAAGGTTCCTGAACCAGTTGTTCCCACAGCCCCTGAGCTGCATCCTTCCACTTCCACAGCCCAGCCTGTCACCCCCGAGCCCACATTTCAAGCTACTCGGGGGAGGACAAATAGGTCCTCTTTCAAGACCCCTGACCCAGTTGTCCCCACAACCCCTGAGCTCCAGCCTTCCACCTCCATAGCCCAACCCGTCACCCCAAAGCCCACATCTCGGGCCACTAGGGGCAGGACAAATATGTCCTCTGTTAAGGGTCCTGAACCAGTTGTCTCCACAGCCCCTGAGCTCCAGCCTTCCACTTCCACAGCCCAACCTGTCACCCCAAAGCGCACATCTCGGGCCACTAGGGGCAGGACTCATAGGTCCTCTGTCAAGACTTCCAAACCAGTTGAACCCACAATCTCTGATCTTGAGCCTCCTACTCCCACAGACCAACCTGTCACCCCTGAGGCCATAGCTCAGGGTGGTCAAAGCAGGACACCAAGGTCTTCCACAATAAGTGTTGTGCCAGTTCCCACCACCCCTGAATTCGAGTCTCCTATCACCACAGAAAAGCCCATTTACCCTGAGCCTATTCCTCAAACCAGTTGCAGCAGGAGACAGAGAGCTGCTGGGAAGCATGGTTCCCTCACAGCTCCCATTGTCCACAAAACTTGCTCTGCATCCCCTGAACCTAAATCCCAATCCTCAAGGAACCAAAGACAGGGAGCAGTGAGAGCAGCTGAGTCCCTTACAACCATTCCTGAGCCTGCCTTTCCCCAGCTGTTTGAGGCATCCCAGATCGAAAAGGTGGAGGCAGCAGATAGATCTGGGTTCACCTCAGAGCCCCAGCGTAAGGCCTCTCAAAGCCGCAAGAGGCCTTTAGCTACCATGGCTTCACCCCCACTTCCAAAACGGTCCCAAAGAGGGCAAGTCTCCCAGAAGACCACATTCCTCAAGGAAGAGGAAGAAGATACCACAGAGAGGACAGAAAAAGAAGAGGTGAGGAGAGGGCTAGGGCCACAGAACTGGGGAAAAGGGCTCAGAAACTCCCACCAAGATCTTTCTCAATTCCAGGACATAGTGATTCCAGCACCAGGCAAGAGAAAGAGAGACCAGGCAGAGGAGGAGCCCAAGGGAATACCAAGCCGCAGCCTCCGACGGACTAAACCTAACCAAGAATCGCCAGTCCCCAAAGTAGGAGAGAAGGGGCTTGGGGGAGCTATGGAGGAGGATAGGAGGAGACCTGGGGGATTGTAGAAGCAGGTGCCGATGGCATGGGCTGCTGTGACTAGCTCAGGCCAACCCCTCCGCAGGTGCTCTTCACAGGAGTGGTGGATGCTCGAGGAGAGCGGGCAGTGCTGGCACTGGGGGGAAGTCTGGCCAGCTCAGTGGCAGAGGCTTCCCACCTGGTCACTGATCGAATCCGCCGGACAGTCAAGTTCCTGTGTGCCCTGGGGCGAGGGATCCCCATCCTCTCGCTGGACTGGCTGCATCAGGTGAGAGGCCAGGAGATGATGACAGACCAGCAGAGTCAGTGACAGGAGAAGATGCTCATGTAGCGCTTTAGAAAGTGGTGGGAGGGAAGAGGGGATATAGGAAGATGGGGCATTAGTGAGGCTGAATTCATTGAAATGTTTTGTGAGCTCTCAAGTGCTAGGCAGGAGAGTGGGCGAGGGGCTGGGCTGAGCTTTGATGCTGACTGCTGCCACTCTTAGTCCCGCAAGGCTGGTTGTTTCTTGCCCCCGGATGAATATGTGGTGATTGATCCTGAACAGGAGAAGAACTTTGGCTTCAGCCTTCAAGATGCTCTGGGTCGGGCTCGGGAACGAAGGCTGCTGGAGGTGAGAGGCTGTCTTCTGCCCAGTGCTTCCACCCTCCAGCCAGTGGTTTCCCAATAGTCCACAGCTCTCAGTGGTACACCACTGGCTCTGAATTTCTTTCCCTTAGGGCTATGAGATTCATGTGACCCCTGGAGTCCAGCCACCCCCCCCTCAGATGGGAGAGATCATCAGCTGCTGTGGAGGCACTGTCCTCCCCAACATGCCCCGGTCCTATAAGGTATGATTGGCACATTCTGGGTCTGGTGAAGTGGCAGTTAAAGAGGTGGCTGGAATGGGAAAGACTGGGGGAAAAAAACGGAGGTACAGATGGGAATGTAGAGTCTTGAGAGGGTGGGGAACAGAGCTGTGGTACAAAAGGGATAGGAATTGGGGAAGAGATCTGCTGATACCAAATGGACTTATCTTTATTCGGTATTTTTGAAATTTTCAGGCCAGGTGCGGTGGCTCACGCCTGTAATCCTAGCACTCTGGGAGGCTGAGGCGGGCGGATAGCTTGAGGTCAGGAGTTCGAAACCAGCCTGAGCAAGAGCGAGACCTTGTCTCTACTATAAATAGAAAGAAATTAATTGGCTAACTAATATATATAGAAAAAATTAGCCACACATGGTGGTGGATGCCTGTAGTCCCAGCTACTCGGGAGGCTGAGGCAGTAGGATTGCTTGAGCCCAGGAGTTTGAGGTTGCTGTGAGCTAGGCTGATGCCATGGCACTCACTCTAGCTTGGGCAACAAAGTGAGACTCTGTCTCAAAAAAAAAAAGAAATTTTCAAATATATACAAAAGGAGAAAGAATAATGCAATACAATGAACCCACATATACCAATTACCCAGATTCAACAGTTTAGATTATGCTACATTTGCTCTATCTATCCCTTCTTTTCTTTTGTTTTCTTTGCTGAAGTATTTTATTTTGTCAATTTTTTTTTAGAGACAGAGTCTCTCACTCTGTCGTCCAAAGTTCTGGGCTTACAGGCATCAGCCACCACACCCAGCCTCTTTGATAAAGTATTTTTTTTTTTTTTTTTTTTTTGAGACAGAGTCTCACTTTGTTGCCCAGGCTAGAGTGAGTGCCGTGGCGTCAGCCTAGCTCACAGCAACCTCAAACTCCTGGGCTCAGGCAATCCTGCTGTCTCAGCCTCCTCAGTAGCTGGGACTACAGGCATGTGCCACCATGCCCGGCTAATTTTTTCTATATATATATTTTAGTTGGCCAATTAATTTCTTTCTATTTATAGTAGAGATGGGGTCTCGCTCTTGCTCAGGCTGGTCTCGAACTCCTGAGCTCAAACGATCCGCCCACCTCGGCCTCCCAGAGAGCTAGGATTACAGGCTTGAGCCACCGCGCCCGGCCTTTGATAAAGTATTTTAAAGCAAATTGCAAATATATTATTTCCTCTTCCATACTTAAGTATACATCTCTAAGAAATATGTACATTTTATTACATAATCACAACATCATTGTTTATCCCTAACAATGTTTATCCCTAAAAATTAACAATAGTTCTTGGTCATTTTCTCACACTCCAGTAATAAAATTTCTCCACTTGTCTGAAAAATGTCTCTGGAGTTTTTCAAATCAGGATTCAGATAAGGTCCTCGCACTGCTGCACTTGTATCTCTCTTTTCTTTTTTTGAGACAAAGTCTCACTCTGTTGCCTGGGCTAGAGTGCTGTGGCGTCAGCCTAGCTCACAGCAACCTCAAACTCCTGGGCTCAAGCCATCCTCCATCCTCAGCCTCCAGAGTAGCTGGGACTACAGGCATGCGCCACCATGCCCGGATAATTTTTTCTATGTATATTAGTTGGCCAATTAATTTCTTTCTATTTATAGTAGAGACGGGTCTCGCTCTTGCTCACGCTGGTTTTGAACTCCTGACCTCGAGCAATCCACCCACCCATGCCTCCCAGAGTGCTAAGATTACAGGTGTGAGCCACTGTGCCTGGCCTGCACAGGTATCTCTTATTCTCTTTTACTCTAGAGCATCCCCCGACCTACCCTCCCTTTTTAATGCCATTGACTTCCTGCAGAGACTAGGTTTGTTGTCCTTAGAATGTTTCCCAGTCTGGATTTTTCTGTTTGCTCCTTTGATGTATCATTTATCTTTTTCCTGTATCTTTTGTATTTCCTGTAAATTGTAGTTAATTTTAAAAGCATGCATAAATTCAGGTTCAACTTTTCTGTCAAGAATAGCTCATAGGCCGGCGCGGTGGCTCAAGCCTGTAATCCTAGCTCTCTGGGAGGCCGAGGTGGGCAGATCGTTTGAGCTCAGGAGTTCGAGACCAGCCTGAGCAAGAGCGAGACCCCATCTCTACTATAAACAGAAAGAAATTAATTGGCCAACTAATATATATAGAAAAAATTAGCCGGGCATGGTGGCACATGCCTGTAGTCCCAGCTACTTGGGAGGCTGAAGCAGCAGGATTGCTTGAGCCCAGGAGTTTGAGGTTGCTGTGAGCTAGGCTGACGCCATGGCACTCACTCTAGCCTGGGCAATAAAGTGAGACTCTGTCTCAAAAAAAAAAGAATAGCTCATAGACAGTGCAGTGTGCTTCATATGAAGACTCATATCAGGAGGTATTATTTTAGTGGTGCTAAGTCTGATTATTGGGTCCTGAACCCATTTCTAAGATTTTTTTCACCCCTGACTTTCTGTCTTTGCTTTGTCTTCCTCAGCCTCAGAGAGTTGTGATCACATGCCCCCAGGACTTCCCCCGATGCTCCATTCCATTGCGGGTTGGGCTGCCCCTCCTCTCACCAGAGTTCCTGCTGACAGGTGTGCTGAAGCAGGAAGCCAAGCCAGAGGCCTTTGTCCTCTCTACTTTGGAAATGTCATCTACCTGAAAACTACAGTACCCTTTTCTCTCCCAGACCAATAAATAAAGTATTATAAAATATTTGGAAGAAAAAAAGGGCTTTAGAAAAGATTGGGGTATATTAGTGTGACTCTAGGGAATATGGGTGGGACCAGAAAGGTTTATAGGTAAACAGAAAGAGAGATTGGGAGCCACAGATTTTTTTTTAAGTGGACATTTTAAAATTGGCTAATCCCATGCTCAGATATCTTAAGTAGCTGTTCATCTTTAGCCACATTGATGTAGTTATTGCTCCATGGCACTCAGAGTTTCCTGCCTCCTATTTGGAAACCACCTCTCTTTTTCTTACTGGGATTCTTACTCTTTCTTGAAAGATAGTGGAAACAACTTTGGGGTCAGGAACTTGAAGAGATGCTTGGAGTGAGTAGATTTGAAGGTAGAGTTATAGAATGCTATTAAAACATTTTCTTCTTTCCTGGCCTCTAGAAGCATCCTTTAGCTTTGATTTTGAGCAAGTCTCTGTACTTTTGTGGCCTGCTTTTCCAGTATTTATAAAATTTGAGCTTAGGCTTGACCTCTGTGATAAATAAATATTCACTCTGTGCCTTATGGTATAGTGCAGTTTTTTTTAGTATCTGGGTCTTGAGACACAAAGTTTTTAAAAAATAGTCATGGACTTTTATTTAATTTATCATTATCTTCTATTTAGGGCAAATTATATATTTAAAAGTTGGTCAATTACAAGTATGTGGAGAAGTTGGAACCCTTATACATTTGCTAGTGGGAATGTAAAATGGTTTAGCCTCTGCGGTAAACAGTGATGGTTCCTCAAAAAGTTAAACACAAAATTACCATATGATCCAACAATTCTGTTCCTAGGGAAATACCCCAAACAACTGAAAATAGTTGAAATAGTTGTTCAAACATTAATATTCATATCACCACTTTTCACAAAAGCCAAAAGATGGAAACAACACAAATATTCCTAATTGGATGAATCGATAAACAATTGTGATACCCATATAACAGTATTATTCAACCTTAAAAAAAG
>VSMD01002171.1:0-35419 GCA_008750895.1 Mirza zaza | reverse complement strand
GCCGAGGCGGGTGGATCGTTTGAGCTCAGGAGTTCAAGACCAGCCTGAGCAAGAGCGAGACCCCGTCTCTACTATAAATAGAAAGAAATTAATTGGCCAACTAATATATATAGAAAAAATTAGCCGGGCATGGTGGCACATGCCTGTAGTCCCAGCTACTTGGGAGGCTGAGGCAGCAGGATTGCTTGAGCCCAGGAGTTTGAGGTTGCTGTGAGCGAGGCTGACGCCACAGCACTCACTCTAGCCTGGGCAATAAAGTGAAACTCTGTCTCAAAAAAAAAAAAAAAAAAAAACCTAATAATTAGTCTGTGAGGCAGGTACTATTAATATTATCCATTCCACTATGTAGTGGAGGACAAGGAGAGTAAACCACTCACTGGCCCAAGGGCATAACCCCAACAGTGGCAGAGGGCCTTGAAGTTGGGTCCAACCCAAAGCCTATGCACCAACCGCTGTGCCCACTGCCTCAGCAGCAGCTCAGCACAGGCACAGGTGAGGGGACGGCGGGAAAACACATAGCTCTGATCCCAGCCTCCATGGCGAAGGCCCCTCTGACGCCCCAGTTCCGCCTCCGTGATGAGATCTCCAGGCAGCCCACCTACACTGCTTCTCCTGGCAAGCACAGTCTCCCCAGGGCTGATTCCAGCTCCACTTTTCCACACACGTCAGGCAGAAGATAACCCTTCTAAACACCTTCACTTCAGTAAAGCTGGCCGTTTCCAAGCAAGAACGTCATTGCTCCCCACTCTTAGAAAGGGTTTGGCGAACTGTGCCCGTGGGCCAAACCCAGCCCGACGCCTGTTTCTGCTCATCCCAGAAGCTGACGAAGTTTTACATTTTTAAAGGGTTAAAAAGATGGAGAGAGGCCAGGCGCAGTGGCTCATGCCTGTACTCCTAGCACTCTGGGAGGCCGAGGTGGGGAGGGGCAGGTGGAGATCGCTCAAGGTCAGGAGGTCAAAACCAGCCTGAGCAAGAGCGAGACCCCGTCTCTACTAAAAATAGAAAGAAATTAATTGGCCAACTAAAAATATATAGAAGCAACTAGCCGGGCATGGTGGCGCATGCCTGCAGTCCCAGCTACCCGGGAGGCTGAGGCAGGAGGATCCCTTGAGCCCAGGAGTTGGAGGTTGCTGTGAGCTAGGCTGACGCCACGGCACTGTAGCCCAGGCAACAAAGTGAGACTCTGTCTCAAAAAAAAAAAAAAGGATGGAGAGAAATATACCATTTCATGACACGTGAAAACGGCATGAAATTCACACGTGTGTCTGTGGATACAGCCGCCCCGGTGCACTCCCTCACCGTCCACGACAGGCTCAGCACCACGGCAACACAGCTGAGTCGCTCAGACACAACCCGTTTGGCCTGTGGAGCTGAAAATACTATCTGTCCCTTGACAGACAGAGCTTGCCAACCCCTTGACCTTGGCCATTCAGAGATCCAGGAAGGGCGGTCCCCTCCCAGCGTGAGGCCAGAGACTCACCCAGCCCTTCCCACCTTGGTGCCCTGCTCTGCCCCACACAGATGCAAGCCCGTTGCCTGGGCTAGAGTGCCGTGGCGTCAGCCTAGCTCACAGCAACCTCAAACTCCTGGGCTCGAGCGATCCTCCTGCCTCAGCCTCCCGAGTAGCTGGGACTACAGGCATGCACCACCATGCCCGGCTAATTTTTTCTATATATTTTTAGTTGGCCAATTAATTTCTTTCTATTTTCAGTAGAGACGGGGTCTCGCTTCCTCCCCAGAGCGAATGAAATGACCCAGTCTGTTCTGGAGAGGGCAGCAGGCTCTAACACGCCTCGAAAAACTGGTGCTAAGTGAGCCTCCCCCGGCCCACCCCGGGCACCAGTCTGAGAACTCGTCGTGAAGCCAGCCAAGGCCTTACAAAACAGGGCAACCGTGGTGCAGGCCTGGAGGAATCAGAAGCTCAGGTCTGCCTCCTTCGACAGCTGAGTCTCTCGCAAGACACTCGGCACGCTGGGATCTGACTGTGGCCAACAGGCTGGGCCAACTGGTCTACCGAGTGCAAGTCAACAGCCCACGCAACGAGGAGGGGCCGGTGCCAACTCCCTCTTCAAGTGAACCCCCACCACCACTGTCTTTTACTTTTAATTGTGGCAGAACACACATGACATCAAACTTGCCGACGTAACCATTTTTAAGTGTAGTTCAGTGGCATTAAGTACGTGCGCAATGCCGTGAGACCATCGCCGCCACCCATCCCCAGAATGTTCTTCATCCTGCCAAGCTAAAGCCGCGCTCCCGCTAAACAATAACTCCCTGTCCCCCTCCGCCAGCCCTGTGCCCGCCGCGCTGCCGCCCGTCTCGGGGAGTTGGCCCGGTCCGGGCGGCTGCTGTGAGTGGAACCGCACGGTGTTTGTTCTCTTGTGCCTGACTCATTTCGCTTCGTGTGACGTCCTCAAGGTCCGTCCATGCTGTGGCCTGTGTTGGACTCTCCTTGCTTGTTAAGGCTGCATGATGTCCCCCGATGTGCACGTGCCCCATCTGTGAGGCCACCCGCCCGGCCGAGAGCACTCCGGTCATCCCCACCCCCGCCCGCGGGGTGCCCCATGCTACGAGGACGCAGGCGCACGCATCTCTCTTCCAGCGCAGAGCTCACTGCCCGTGGGTCCACACCCACACGTGGATCGCTCCAACTCTATGTAACTTTTTTGAGGAGCCTCCACGCTGTTTTCCGCGGAGGCCGCAGTTCTACACTCCCACTGCCAGCGCACACGGGGTCCCCGGGCTCCACGTCCTGGCCGACACCCGCCGCTCTCTGGTTCTGTGGCAGTGGCCACCCGAGCGGGTGTGATCTCATTGCCCAGCGATTAATTAGTGAGTCACGCGGGGCAGCTTTCCATGTCCTGGCGGCCATGGTATCTTCTTTGGAGAGATGTCTCTTAGAGTCCTTGGCCCGTTTTTTAATGGGGTTCTTCGGGTTTCCGTTGCTGGGTTGTCCCGCCGCATTTTTAAGACCAGATTTAAGGCCCACAGTCTCCATCTGTTCTGGACCCATCAAGTTCCCCAAACCAGGGAAACCCCCCGACACCTCCTTCCCTCACACCCCAGCCCACTTGGTACAAAAGAAATCTCAAATCTGTTCCCTTCCTTCCTCATTCACTGCCTCGTGGCCTCCCCAGTGCCCCCAGCCCCAGTGCGCTGTCTCCGGAAGCAGCCAGAGGGCTCTTTGAGACTGAGGTGGCTCAATAGAAACCAAACCCACACTCCCCCAGGGCTCTGCAAGGCCCCTGCAGGCTTCTTCCGGGCCCTTCTCCCCTCATCCCGCCACCCTAAGCCCCGCCTCAACGCAGCAGGCTCCTTCCCAGCCCTGGCCTCTGCCCTGGGTGTGACACTGGGAGATGCCCTCCTGGCCACCCCATCCCAATGGGTCCCCTCCCCTGCAATCTCTCCTCGTCAACTCGCCTGTCTTGTTCCCTCCCCAGCTCTTGCCACTACCCACGCTCCGCCATGCAAGTGTTTATCTTCCTGTCCACAGTCCGTGCCTCCCGCAGGGACGTGTGTAGCAAACATGTGCTCATGGGGTGAGCAACCTGCCCACCACTTGGGCCCTGGGGCCCCGCCTCCTCCCGGCACCCGGCCCCGTCCTGTCTGCGCCACTCGGGTGGTTCATAGACAGCTGTCCAGAGCATTCCACCGGGGCCGGCCCCTGTGCGGAGCAAGGATTGTAAATACACCTAAAGAGCTGGTGACAGAAGCAAAGCGCCCAGTGTCACTCCTGGCCAGGGTGGGGGGCGAGAGGGCACCCCGCCAGCTCACCACTGCCCCCCACGCAGGCACCTGACCCCAACTGGGAGAGCCCCAGGAACGCTGGAGACACAAGGCTGCCTGTTATCATGTCCCCTCCCCCAGACCCCAGTGAAGGACAGCTCCCGTCTCCCCAAGGCTCCGTCCCTGACCCCAGCACCCCAGTCCAGGTCCCTCCTCCCTACCCCGACCAAGGACGCAATGGCCTGACTGCTGACAGCGTCGCCACACTTATCTGCGCTCCCGGGCCACGCACACAGCTGTCAGAGCGGCAGGAAGAGAGGAGCTCCCACGTCAAGCCCGACCCTGGCATCCTGGGGGAGTGGACGGCGAGGCCAGGCTGCCGCCCCAAGGACGGCCTCCCGTCCCCCGGCCACGGCCACGGCTCCTGCCAGCACCGCCGTCACCCGCCTCCCACTCCCCAACTGCCGGGCAGCATGGGCTTGTCCCCCACCCCGTCCGAGGTTCCCTGCAGGAGCCTTCCCTCGCCACCACTGTCCTCACCCCAGCAAACGCCCACACGGCTATCTCCAGGACCAGGCGCCACTCCCTGAGACCTCACGACACCCGCACCACCCCACGCTGCAGACGGGGAAGCCACGGCTACGAGGCTAAGCCATTGCCCGAGGCCACGACAGTCTGTGGACACTACCATCCCCCCACCTTACAGATGGGGAGACTGAGGCTCAATGGGTTAGGGCCCTGCCTGGGACAATGGCTCAAATGTGGGCCTGTTTTCCTAGTCCCCTCTCTCGATCGCCACATGTAGTGAGATAATGGTTAAGTAATAAATGGTATTTGCCCATTCTTTTCATTACTACCTCACTTGACAAGGTGGAAAGTGCACGTACTATACCCAATGGGGAAACTGAGGCAGGAGGTTTGCAGAGCTGTTTGCAGAGCTGGGGTGAGGGTGGATTGTGTGCCGGAACGGGAGACGCTCAGATCCGTCTAGGTGCCCCCCTCACGAGAGGCAGAAAGGTGTGGGGACGTGTGACTGTGTGGGCCGAGTACCAGGGACAGGGGCCCGTGGGAGCGGATCCCCCTCTGCGGACACAAACGTGTTTTCTCCAGGAAGAGGCTACAAGGAACTATTAACCCGAGTGACAACTAGAGCAGGGACCGGCTGGGGACGGGAGGCAGTGTCATGCTGTGCCTTTCCAGAGATTGGACCCTTTTCCGGAAGGGTGGCAGTCCCCACCTCCATCCCATAGGGAGGTGTGGGTTTAGGCCAGTTTCAGGTATCCTACCACCACGGGCTGAATTGTCCACCATGTCCACCATGTCCCCCCAAATCCACATGTTGGAGCCCTAACACCCGGGACCTCAGGCTGGGACTGTATCTGGAGGTGGGGCCTTGAAAGAGGTGATTAATGAGGCCAATGGGGTGGGCCCTAATGCAGGCTGGCTGGTGGCTGCCGACACTGTAAGAAGAGATTAGGACGCTCAGAGACACCGGGGTGCAGGCCCGCAGGAGGGGCGGGCGTCTGTGAGTCCAGAACGGAGGCCTCCGGAGAAGCCAATCCGAGACGCCCTGATCCGGGACCTCTGGCCTCCAGAACCGTGAGGAAATAAATGTCTGTCATGGACGCGCCCCAGTGTGTGGCTTTTGGTGACGGCAGCCCGAACAGACGCGCGCACCCCCCAAAGCCCAGGGCCGTGAGGAAGCTGCCCAAGGAGGCCACACGGCCGGCAGGAGGCAGAGGCGGGAGCTGGCCCCATGCCGGGCGCTCCGGGACCTGTGCGCCCACCTGCCGTGCGGTGGGCAGACCCAGCCCCTCAGGGAGCATGGGGACACATGCAGGTTTAAAGACACAGCCGCACAGAGGACAGGGACGGGGCAAGCAGGGCCTCGAGCACACGTACACGCGTGTCCACGGCGGCTCTGCTCCCAAGAGCCAACGTCCGAGATGCCCCTCGACAGGTGACCCGATAAACCAAATAGGGGCCACCCAGACGGGTGGGCCTTGCAGGCCGGGGCACGGGAGCGTTCGTAATCTAGAACTAGAGACGCCACGGCCATCAGGAACGAGACGGGTGAACTGTGACATCCTGGTGGAATATCGCACAGCCATGAAAATGGGCGACTTGTTGCAGTAAGACGAGTAAATCTCACAAACACGATGGGAAGCGAAAACAGCAGACCAAAGCGCAAATCCAGAGGCAGGCTTCCACGCAAGTTCAAAATGAGGCCACACTAAGCCCGGTGCTTGGGGACAGCTACAGGGGTGATGCCATAGAAAGTCAAACAAGCTGGAAAAACCTGGTTTCCTCTGCAGGGGCGACGGGGGCAACATTTCACAATGAAAAGAAACAAAGACTCTGAGTTTGAGAAAGGGCAAAGCCAGAGGTTGCGGCAGGTGGAGTCCAGGGCGCCTGGGAACAGGCAGGGGAAGGAAATCCCAGGGACGGGGGAGACTTTGCAAAGCCCAGAGCCGCCAAGGGATCCGGCCGGCTGCAATCGGCTCTCAGCCGAGTAAAGCTGGCGTGACCTCCGCCCCACTGCCAGGAGGCCACATGGGGCCAGGGTGATCTGGCACACGGATTTCTGCGGGGCTCAGGGGGCCAGGTTGGAGGGGGTGAAATGAGAGAAGCCCTTCCCCACTCCTCCAACTGGCCTCCCCTCTGCACCGGAGTGGCCCTGCCACCCCAGGGCTCCGCAACCTTTCTGGCCCGGGGACCAGTTGGGCATCAGATCCACCATCTCTTCCCACGAGGCGTGCTGGGGTGGATACAGGCTGGCCCTAGCTGGAAGGGTTGGCACCTCTCTACTGGAGGACAAGGACTCAGAGCCAGGAAAATGAGGAAGAGCGGGGAGGAAGGGCCAGGAGGAATCGCAGGCTTCTGCCAACCCAGGGGGTTCAAACTCGCCCTGGGGTCCCGGCCCGCTGCGGGGTGGGGCTGCCGGGCTGGGAGGGTTGTCCAGCCACCACCCTGGCTTGTCCAGGAGAGCTCTGCTCCCATCCGACTCACACAAGGAGGCCTTTGTGTGGGAGCCTGCGGGAGGAACACGTGCACTCATGAGAAAGCGACCAGACAGATCCCAACCGAGGGACACCTGCCAAAAACTGCCCTGTGCCCACTGCGGCAGCACATATACTAAAACCGTAACAAGGCAGAGAAGATTAGCGTAGAAATTTAAAATAAGAAAAAAAGAAAAAACCAGCCTGGCCCCTCCGCAAACGCCAGTGTCGTGAAAGACCCAGCAGCAGGAGAAGGGGGGCGGTCTAGACTCGGGGGGGGGAGCAGACGAGGCGACAGGACGTAGGACGTGATTCCGGATTTAAAACTGAAAACAAAAAACTGCCATGAAGAGTGTTACCGGGACCACAAGGGATGCTGAATGCAGACTGGGTGTCAGCTTACAGGGGTGGCCCACAGGGCTTTCCTGAGTGGGACCGCCGTCTGAGGTCACAGAGAAGGATGTCCTTGTCCTTAAGCCGCACACACGCTGCCGTACTCTGGGTGGGATGTCACAATGTCTCCAAGTGACTCTCAAAGGCTCAGCAACGAGAGAGAGAGAGAGAGAAAGATGCACATGCAGCTAACTAGACTGTTCTTGCAATTTTTCCAAAATAAAATTTTTCAAAATAAAACCCCGGGGCGGGAAAAGAACATGGCGGGCTGCCTGCGGATCGTCTTGCGAGGTCGCAAGCTCCCCGGCGGGGACGGCCGAGCAAACGCAGCACCGCCACGGCGCGGAGAGTTCGCCGCCGTCCGGGGAATCAGAGCGCGATAATCACCAGATGACCCCAGGCGACAACGGAGCGCTAGGCGCAGGAACACGTGCATAATGTCGCCTGTCAGCAAAATGATGACAGACTGATCCGTCCGGACGTCTGTGTCTACGAGGGTAAGATGCTGGAAACAGCAAGCACTTGTGCGACGCTTGCCAGGCTGTTGTTCTAAGCGCTCGACACGTGCCAACTCCTCCCCCTACATAACGGCCCTACGAAGGAGACACTTCTATTAAGCCCACTGTACAGAAGAGGGGAAAGGGCACCGAGGTTAAGCCGCTTGTCCGAAGGCACCCAGCTGGGAAGTGGCGGGGCCAGGATTCGAACCCCGGCCACCTTTCTCCAAAGTCCGGATCCACCTAAGCTGCCGGACGCGGAAGCCCTGCCCAGGGCTGGAGAGGAGGCTGGGGGCCGGGGAACTTGTGAATGGCCGTGACGGTGACATGTTGGAGCCCTCCACCGCCCAGCCCCTCGCGCTGCACTCTGCCCGTACCCCTCCCCGGGGCAGGTCCTCACGTGGGCACCCGGGGCTCTCTCGGCTCACAGAGGGGCCTGGCTGTCGTGGTGGGCGCCTCCCACACACACACACGAGGCAGGAGCCGCAGCCCCCATGTCGTCCCGCGTGGAGGAGGGCGGGCCCCACGGTTTGGGGCAGGGGCCGGCGGGCTGGCAGGTGCCGGGACGAGTGCCGGGACACACTGCAGCGTGTACCCGAAGGTAGGACGTCAGGTCACCTCCTCCGCAGCTGCACCGCGGCAGAGCCTGACGCAGGCCCCTGGGTCCCGGGCTCAGCCCCCCACCCCCATCCTCCCAGCCCAGCACCTCCCGCCCGCGGAGGACAAAGCCTGAACTCTGGCACACCACGGCCCTGACATCTCTCCCACTTTATACAAACCAGGATGTGGGTGGATTGCCGTGTGGATGGGACCCTGGGGACTCTCTGCTCCCAGCATCCCCGGCTAGCCCGGAACAGTCCGCCCCCCCCCAGCACTTGCTTCGAACCATCTCTGCAGCCTTGAGCAAACCCCTGCTTCCTCCAGGTTTGGCTTCCCAAGGGAAAATCTCAAAGCTAGAACTGGGTGAAACGCAAGTCGTTCCAGATCTACCAAGCTGATAATTTATGACTTTCCCTGATAAAAAACAATTAGCCGATTAACTAGCACCTCCTGAAGAGGTCTCAGATACACAGCCAAACAAAATAATCTCTATTACTGTAGGCAGAGAGGCCACATGGGGAGGAAATGGGGAAACCGCTCAGGGGCCCAGCACCGTCTTTGCTGCCTGTCACCCTTTCCTCCTTTCACTGTCAGCCCCTCGTTTTTCCTCGAACACACCCCCCCCAATTCCTGCCTGAGTGGTTTGGGGAAGAACTTCTTCCTCCTCTGGCCCCAAGCAGGCGTGTGACCCAAGCCTGACCTATCAGAATAGGCCATTTCTGAAGCCACAGTGCAGTGACTGGTCGAGGGATGCATACAGGATTCCAGCCCAACCAATCACAGCCCAAGAACATTTCCTCCATAACTTTTCCCAGCCATCGGGAAAATTCTCTAGTCCCCCTACCTGCAATGTCCCTCAGGAAGACCCTGCCCTTTGGAGACCTCTCGGGAAGACCAAAGCAGCAGGCTTCTCCCCGACATGGCTGTTTATTTTCTAAGCCTCAGATGAAGCTGTCGGAAGATGACAGCGAACTGTGCGTACAGAACCGTGTGAATCTTTAATTCCAGCCTTGCATCACCCGGCCGGGGACCCAAGGGAGGGACCCCAGGGTCACAAGAAACTCCCTCCCAACACTCTCCTTGCACCAGCACTAACCCCATCTACCTGGGGGCGGCACTGCTATTTTCCTTTTATTTTTTTCAATTATGTGCACATAGATGACGCTGCGTAAATGACATGCGCGTGAGCCACGCCTGCAGCATTCCCTGCGGAGTAAAGTCACCTGCAGGACGGACTCAGTCTCCCCACTCGGCCTCGCACAGTCTCTGCCGGTGAGGACAAGAACGCGAAACACAAATGGTTCCACTTGAAATAATGAATTTAGGCTTCATGGCAGCAGGGAGGGAAACACTCCCAGCCCCAATCCCAATCCAAGATGCCAGGTGGGACCAAGACACCAGCCTGAGGCTCCCTGCTCCCTCCTGGAGGGAGAGGAGGGGGCCCCTCGGCCAGGACAGGAGCTGTTCTCGACCCAGCATCCACAGACAGCCTCGATGACAGCTTTGTACACCTGTGTCCTCTCCTCCCGGCCACCTCGCCTTCGTGTCGGGGCAGGAAGGACGTCGGTCAAAAGACACCAACGCTCAGACCAGGGAGATACCCTGGCACTGGAACCAGAGAGAAGCCACTGAAATCCACATGCAGGGTGCTAAGACTCAGGCCCTGAATCCATGGATGCACCCCAGGGACCCAGGCTTCTGGGCGCTCCCTGGGGCATATGACCTGCCTGGGGAAGGTAGGTAGGTAAGCCTGGGGACACCGAAGCCCAGCAAGGTTATGTCACTCACTGCCACAGACAGAAAGTGCAAGCTGCACAGATGGGACTTGTGCAAGAGCTAGGATTGAACCCAAGGAGTCTGGGTCCCAAGTCCATGCTTTTGAGAACTCCCCCGGGACCCTCTCCCTGTCTCAGCCCAGGGTCCCACCCTACCCATCTCCCTGCCCTGACAAGGGGCTCCATCTGTGGAATCCAGCCCTAAATAAGACAGACAAGGTCCCTGTCCTCACAGAACCACAAGCAAGAGAACAAGACAATTTCAGAGACTGACAAGGGCCCAGAGGGAATAACATGGATTGGTTACAGTGCAGGTGCAGCAGACAGTGGGGGTGGGGGACAGCTGTCCATGGGGAGGGGTTGGTGGTCAAGGCTGTCTTCTTCAACAGGTTACCTTTGAGCTTAAACATGAAAAAGGAACCAAGAATAAGAGCCAGGGGAAAAGCAGTCCAGGCAGAAGGAGGAGCATGTGCAAAGGCCCTGAGGTAGGAAGAACATGACACATTAGAGGGAAAGGAAGGCCCTCGAGGTGGGAGTACCAAGAGGTGAGGTAGGCAGGGCCCCATGAGGAAGGGAATTACAGCCCGTGGGGCCAGATAGGTCTGATGCCAAACACAGATTTTAATCAGTTTTGTGAGATGATCCAGTTTGCATTTTTTAAAGAGCCTTCTGGCTTTGCTGGTGAGAAGGGACAACAGAGTGGCATGGACAGGCAGAGCAGGCAGCCACACCGAGAGGCTCCAGCAGCTGCTGGCAAGAGATGATGGCAGCTCGGCCTGGGGCGGGGGCCGTGGTAGGCGGAGGGGAGCAGGCCCCATGCCCCTGCCAAGGCCCACAACCTGCCTCCAGTCACGAACCATCCTGGGAAACAACCCTTGTCTTTTAAACATCCATCCAATAAATATTTGAGAAGCTCCGATCATGTGCTAGGTGGCGTTCCAGGTGCTGCTTGGGACACAGCTACGAACATCACGAAGGTCCCCGCTCTCCGGCCCCACGTTCCCCTGGGGAGAAACAGTCAACACGCGATGAGCGTGGCCCGCAGGCAAGCTAGGGCTTCGGGAAGGACGCGGCAGGGCGGGCAAGGTCGGGATCCTGACTCTTAGCAGAGGGAGGGCGCGGTGAGCACATGAGGTGGACCAAGACCTACAGGAGGGGCGAGCCCATGTCAGGGGAGAGGGTTCTGGCAGAGGGAAGAGCTAAGGCAGGGGTCCTCAAACTTTTTAAACAGGGGGCCAGTTCACTGTCCCTCAGACCGTTGGAGGGCCGCACTATAGTTTTAAAAAAGCTATGAACAAATTCCCATGCACACTGCACATATCTTATTTTGAAGTAAAAAAACAAACAGGCAAAAACACCCGCATGTGGCCCGCAGGCTGTAGTTTGAGGACGCCTGAGCTAAGGTGACTGAGCCCTGTGTCTGAGGACGGCCAGGGGGCCGGTGTGCAAGGGGATGGGGACAGCGACACAGAGAGAACGGCGTTGGGGCAATGGCACAGGCCTTGTAGATCAGGGGAACGGCTTGGCTTTGCCTCCCAGGGGACGGGCCCTGCCTAGGGCAGAGGAGTACAGTGCTACCGCAGTTCTAATAGCCCCTGTCCCCCGGCTGCTTGCTGGGAAACCCTGCTGGCAGCAAGGGGGATGCGGGAGGTCAACGAGCCGGGATCCAGGTGAGAGGTGACGGCGCCACAGGCGTGGTGAGCCGTGCTCAGATTCCGCATACCTTTTGAAGACGAAGCAAGCCATAACCCCCTGCCGGGTTCTAGGTGGGAAGCCAGTGCAGAGTGAAGGCGGAGGCTGGGGCGGCTGAGATGGGGCACAGCGGGAGGTCGGGAGGGGGTGAGGTGAGTGTGAGCCGCCTCCTGAGCTGAGACGCAGCCTGGCGTTGGATGCTCAAGGCTGGAGTGGAGGGGAGAGGTCTGGGCCCAGGGCCACCAGCTTGGGAGCAGTCAGGACAAAGATTGCATTTAGCGCACGAGCCTGGATGCGCTCGCACGGAAAGGAAGGCCGAGGCCGAGGCCAGGACACTCCACTGGCAAGAGCTCAGGGACACAAGGAGGAACAACAGCACATGAGACCCAGAACAGCCAGCCAGCGAGGGAGCAGGAAAACCAAGAGAATGGACATTTAAAGTGACTCAAGTGGACTTCTAGAAGCTTCCAAAGGAGGTGGCAGGAACTCTACCCAAAATGCCAGGAAGTGAACAAGGGTCGGGCCACTCCAGTTCCCCCCTCCTCCCCAGCACCAGGCGGTGGGTTAACAGGAAGAAACAGTGGGAAAAGGGAAAAGAAACCAAGAACATGAAGGCAGCCATGCCCTGGGCTGAGGGGAGGGACCCTGGGCCTCTGGTCTGGGGAGGCTCAGAGCAGACCGAGCAGCTTCCGACCTTACCCAAGGGCCCTGGGATGAAAGCAGCCAACCACTGGGCCCTCTGAGGCTCCCTGGCCAAGAATGAAGCTTTCTGTGTTGTTTTTGTTTCTCTTTGCATTTCAGCTGCAGCCTGGCCACTCCGGGGGCCAGTGGAGGCCAAGGTCACGTTTGGAGGGGAGGGAGGCAGCCGGGGTGAACAAAAGGGATTCTCTTTTTGTTCTTTGTGTTCTATTTTTGGCTGAGGCCTCCCGCTGAATCCTCTGCAGGGCTGATGTGTTTGCGCTGCCTGAGCTCCCAGAGCCTCTCGGGCGGAAGGCTTGGGGGGAAGACCACGGATCCCTCTAGCCACAAGAGCACGAACCAGAAAACTCCTCTGGTGTTGGGGACAGTGGCTTGTGGCCCCAGGGGCCTCTCTTTTGCCGACCGAGGACATGGAATGCCATCTGGACACTAACGACCTTTGGACAGGAGCCGCAGACACCCAGAGGGCACACAGCCTGTGCCAGCTCTCCATGGGGACCCAGATGCATCCAGGAAAAAAGTCTTCAGCAGGGACCCACGTCCATGTCCCTTTCTGGAAGATGAAGGCCCGAGTCGGAGGACTGCGGGAGCTGAGCCGCCCCAGGCTCTGGCGCCTCGGCACAGAAAGGGCCGGTGATTCCAGGAAGGGCCAGCGCGCGTTTCCTGGAATGGGAAGATCCAGGCAGCTCAAACACAGCCCAGTGCCAGGCCTGGCCCCAGCAAGGCCAGACGACAGTGGACACGTCAACATGCATGTGTACACACACGTCTGCGCACAATGACACGCATAAACCCATGTGTACACGTGTGTACATGTGCTAACACATGTGCCCACATCAACACATGTGGGTGCATGCCAACACTTGGTAGCACACTGGATGCATACGCAAACGCAGCAAGACACATGCGGTACGGCAACACGTGTGGCCACATATCAACATGTGTTTGCACGCACACCAACATGTGGCCACGCACCAAGGCACAAACACATGTTGGCGTGTCAGCACTTGTGTGTTCACCAGCAGCACATGTGGACACAGACTGACACGTGTGTGCAAAAACATACACACACACTCCTGAAGCCAGGGAGATGCGACTCTACTAGGAGCAAAGAGGGAAACAAAAATAAACTAGACTCAGGGAAACTAAAAATAACCATGTTGTCAGCTGTCACCAGGGAGTGAGTGGAAATAGCTCTCTCACGTGGCAGGAGGAATAGGAAGCTTGATGGCAGGAAAGAGGAAGAAAAACAAAACAGCAGTCAGAGCACACCTGTGATCCCACTGTCCCCAGAGGAAGGAGCCCCTCCCCTCCCATGACCACTGGCAGTTCTACAGCGTGTCCTACTGTCCAATGTGTGGGTCCCCCAACACGCCCTGCTGTTCACAACATCACAGCTCGCTCCCAGACCCCACGGTGGTGGGGGATGGGAGTTGGGGGGTTAGGGGGGTTGTGGGGTGGCCCCTGGCAAAGGGGCAGATCCAGCCCAGCAGTCCCCGCAGGACAGGTGGGCGTCCAGCCCCAGGGTCGCCGGAGCCCCAGGCTAGGAAGGGACCACCCCCCCAGAGCCTCACTTGGCGTCTGTGATTGTAGAACAGGACGCTGGTCCCAGACGCTCCCCCCAGGAAAGGGGGCGGAGGAGGCTCTGCACCAGCAGGTTTGGAGTGGGCGGCGACTATAAGGAGAAAGGGCTGGCAGGGCCCTGCTGCCCACTGGCAATGCGGGGAGAAGGAAGGGCCCTGCTCTGCCCCCCAGTATCCGCCACTGTCAGAGGAGAGCCTACCAGGCGGTCAGTACCGGCCTCCCTGGGTCGAAACCCTGATTCTACCACTTGTAGCTGTGTGGCCCGGGGCAAGTTACTTTCCCTCTCTGTGTGCCCATTGCCCTCAATAAAACAGAAGCAACGGTAGCTATTTGGATACTAAAAGAAATGCGTTAATACGTGTAAAATGCTCAGAACAGTGTCCGGCACGTAAGTGCCCGTTAACTGTAATCTGTCATCAGCCCTCACCTTTTCACTGACTGATTGGCAAAGGAGCCTTGCCAAAGGCCACAGACTCAGGGACAGACCGTGACGCCCGGGCGGCCCTCAAGCCTGGGCTCCTGAAGTCTCCCCGTGCAGCTCTGGCTGGGGGCAGGGGCAGTAAGGAGTTTGAGGCTGGGGTGGGGGTCAGGAGGGTACAGGAGCAGCTGGACCTCACGGCACGTCCTGCCTGGTCCACTCTGCCACCCTTGTAGTGGTGAGGGGTCTACCAGGAGCCCAGGTGCTGCTCTGGCCCTCGGGGACACTGCAGTGACAGTGACAGGAAAGGCCCCACCCCTCAGACTTCCGAGTCCATGAGTGAGAACGAGAATGCACGAATAAACATACAACGTAATGGGCGTGACTCTTGGGGAAGTGGGGGCAAGCTGAGCAGCTAGCTGGGGGGTGAGCCTCCCTGGCAATGGGGAAGCTAGCCAGGGACTCTGAGGTGGGACCAGGTTGGGGGGCTCCAGGACCACCAAGGAGAGGAGCAGGGCTGAGATGAGAGAGGGAATGAGAGCGGGGTGGTGGAGGCCACTGAAAGGACTTTGGGGTTCACTCAGGGTGAGATGGGGAACCCGGAAGAGTTGTGAACAGCTTGGAACGTGACTTAACAGGGCCCCTCTGGCTGCCTACAGAGACCGGGCATGAGACTACTGCCCCAGTCCAAGCAGTGGGCAGGGGAGGGCCGGGTGGGGCAGAGATGGTGACATGTTTCAAGGGGAAGTCAGGAAGATTTGCTGATGTAGGAGACACAGAGGCATCAGAAAAAGCATACAGGCAAGGGTGGCCTAAGGTTTTCACCTCTACGCCTGTGGGGACCATTGGAAGTGCCATTTACTGAGATGGGGCCCACAGGTGGGGGCAGCCCCCGCAGCTGCACAAGCACCTGAGGCTGGTCCGACGAGAAACCAACTTAAAGTCAGCAGAGGGGACTCAGCTTCCCTGCTGGCCATGGGAGAAGGCCGAGAGGCCCGTCACCAAGACAGTGGCCTGGCAGGCGAGCCTCTCCCTGCAGCCCGGCCAGGCCTTTCCTGGAGGACCAGAGACACACAGGGACCTGGACTGTGCCTTCGTCATTCATTCAAATGCCCAAGGGCAACTGCACGCCAGGCCGAGTTCCAGGCAGCGGGGGCAAAAGTCCCCGTCCTCACGGGGTTTGCCTCTGGGACAGTCGCCTCACACGCCCACACCCGCGCCCCAGTAAGGTCCCTCAGGGCAAATTACTCTCTTCAGCTTGTCTCCTTAACTGACAATAAGCCGTGTGTCACAGCACTGTGCCGGTACTGAGCGAGAAGACACTCGCAAAGGTGCGCTGAACCCCGTGTGGCACACTGCAAGCCACCCGTGAATGGGTGCCGAGAAGTTCACGCTCACGGCCCTTAGCGTGTTCCATCCAAACACCTCTGTCCAGTCCCTCCAGCTGAGTAAAGGAGAAGAAATGAGTCTCACTCCCCGAAGACCTGTCCAAGCCACCAACCACAGGGCCCCTCTGCCAGCCCCTGTGTCTGTAGACCTGATTCATTTGGCCATTCTTTGGGGAAAGCTAATGTATCTGTTCATTCATGACTTTTTTTTTTTTTTAGGGTCTTGCTCTGTTGCCCAGGCTGGAGTGCAGTGGCCCAATAATAGCTCACTGTAACCTCAACTCCCTGGACTCAAGTGATCCTCCTGCCTCAGCCTCCCAAAATGCTGGGATTACACCTGCCTGCTCGTGTGGAATTTTTAATTAAACACATAATATATGAATGCATTCTATTTATTAAAAAAAAAATAGGATCATTACAGATAAAGAATTAGGCTTCCTTTGGCCACATGCCCAGTCCTCTCCCCCCTCCCTCTAGAGTGACTGACCACTTCTGTTAGTCTGGCGTGTGCCCTTCCAAGCTTTTACGCGCTCTAATATTAACACATTGAACATACAGACTATTGCTTGGTGTTTGTTGTTGTTGTTGTTTTTTTAACATAAATAGCACCTGAGCTTTTTCCAACTAGCACTGTGTTTTGGGGGGCTGCCCATGCTGAAACATACGTATCTAGTTCCTTTTTCTAACGTGGACGTAGGACTGCATTCGATGCAGAGCTCCCCTTTCTTTCCTATTCCCCACCGAAGGGCAGACCCAGACTCAGAGTGCGGATTCCTGTCCACCACCACCTCGGGCCGTGCGCCCTGGCAAGCCAGTGACCTTCGCCATGCCTCAGTCTCCTTATCTGGAGGGAGGAAAACTTCCACTGCCTCCCTCCATTTCACAAAGCTGTTGGCAGAGGCAAAGGAGGAACCAGGTAACATCTGGGGCACTTCCACACACGTAGTCCCCTTCGTAGCTCCCAGTCTTGCCGGGGCGAACCAGATCTGAGCCCTGTCTTGGAGCTGAAGAAAGCAGCTCTGGCTCAGAAGTGAAGTAACCACCCTGAGGTCCCCGTGGGCAACTGGCACTGCCGGGCCCTGCAACGCTGAGCTCCAGAAACTGGCACGGGTTTAGAAACGCATCGCGCTCCTACTCACCCTCACCAGTCACCTGAGAAATAAAAATCAGAGGTGCTAAAAACTGACAGTGATAAATTGGCCCTCTCCGGCGCCGACAGACAGGAGTGAGAAGTGGAAGTGGAGGGTCAGGGGTCTCGTGCCTTGTTAGTGGAAGTAAAAATGGTAGAACTGCCCAGAGGGCCAATTTGGCATGAACTGTCACAGCTTACGCTGAGCACGCCTTCCTGTCCAGAGGTTCTACTTGTAGGAATCTCCCCAGAGAAGGGTTCGCATGTGCACACAGAGAGGCACGCGGCGGGACACTCACTGTCGTCTGTGACAGAGAAAATTATCATGCAATGGAGAAACAGGTTAACAAGTGTGTATGTATCATAGATACTGTTCAGAGGAACGCCACTCGGCAGAGAGGAAAATGCATTGTGACAACATGGAACAATCTTCAAGTGATATCACTGAATTGAAAAGCAACCTGCAGGATATTTTTATATAGTATAGTTCAATTTATGCAAAATATATATATTAATATATACATACATGTGCTTGTGATATACAGCAAAAGGTCTAGAAAGATCCGCACTGATGATGGTGACAATAGCTGGGGAGGAGAATAAAATGGGAGGAACTTTCTCTTTTTCCCAACATTTGAGTTTCTTTTACAAGCAAGTATTCATGTCTTCTGTATACAGTTGTCCCTCAGTGTCACAGGGGAACTGGCTCCAGAACCCCCACAAATGCCAATGTTCGGAGAGGTTCAGGCCCCTGATATAAAATGGCATAGAATTTGCACATAAACTACACCCATCCTCCCGTACACCACCTCTAGATTATCTAGAATACCTAATACAATGTAAGTGCTACATAAATAGTTGTCATATAGTATTTTTCAAATCTGTATTATTGTTATAGTTGCATTGTTATTTTTTATTATTTTTTTTCCATATATGCTCAATCAGAGGTTGGGCCACTCCACAGATGCGGAACCCACGGACACAGAGGGCCAACTGTATGGACTCCTTTCATGAACCAAAACACATAAAATAAATAAATAAATAAAAGCACAAGGCCTCCCATTCAAGTTGCCCACGGATACGCACAGCCAAAGAAAACACCAGCAGCCGTCCCTGCCCATCCTAGCGTCCCCACCGCTGGGTTCTCTGAACACAGGCTTTCTCCTTCCCTGCCAAGGCGCTTGGCTGCTGCTCCAGCAGGGCCGTCCAAGAAGCGGCCGCCCTGGGCTGGGCGTGGCTTCTGCCTTCCTGCCTTCACGACACTCAGCCCTGGGCCGGTCGCGCTTGGGGTGTCCACAGAAGGGTGCCAGAAGGCTCTCATCCAACTTCAAGCCCAGAGTTCCCGGCCCTGGGACAAGTGAGGGCGATGTGGGTTTCCGCTGTGGAAGCCCAGAGGAGGGAGGAGGCGGGGAGGCGGGCACGCACGTCCCTAACTCCATCGACACCCTGGCACACAAAACACCCTGGAATAAGTCCCGCAATGACTGAGCTGACAAGGTTCATCTGGTGTAAAGCCCACCACCTCAACGCCCAAAGGAAGAGACTAGGTGCTCTTTGCACAGGGTCACCTGCTTGCACCACCTGAGTGACAGCCTCTCTAGGGCCACCATGCACACTCAATGGAGTCTTTGGTGTTGCAGAAACCACAAGGCTGTCACGGAGCTAAAGCTAGCACAGGTACTCTGAAAAGCGCAACAGAGAAACGCCCCTGGCTGCCACGGGGAGGAGGAAGCAGTTCTGTCGCTTTTCCCACTATTCCCAGAGGCAGTGTCGCCATTCGCCACTTTGCAATCGGGTTGCAGGCCTTCACTGGACATGGCTGGAAAGACCAAAAAATAGACACAGCGTGGCCAGGATGACTCGAGACAACTGCTCCCCCAGAGACCTTGAGAAGGGCCAAACGTCGCTCCATGTTTAAAGTCAGCCGGGTCCCAAGAAGTGGCAGCCGGGTCTAAGCAGATGCAGCCTTCATTCATTCGCTCACTCACTCTGTGAACGGCGCACAGACATGATTAGGGACAAGCCCCCATTCTTAAGAAACTCAGTCTAAATAAGCAGGGGGGGCATGTCAACCAGCATGACAATCTCCACATGGTCACCCCAGCTCTGTGTCTGGCTGATCTTTGGGAAAGGCGAGCCTCAGTTTCCCTTCCCAGGCGCTGCAGGTGCTGGCTCGGTGGCTTCAAAGCTCTGAGAGGCTGGAGATTCTGCCGGGCTCATTTAGGCGGACCACCCAGGGCAGAGCCAGCTGACCTCCTAATTGTCTCCCTGGTTAAAAGGGCAATGCTGCGTACGGCCAGGATCAAAGGAAAGACCTCAGGCTGCTGCTCCCAGGAGGACCTTGGGCTGGAGCCTGCCACCGGCGGCGAGCAGGAGAAAAGCGGCTTATCGCTCTCTCGGTCTGAGTCATGAAGGCGCGCGGGGACAGCAGAGCCAGCCCTGCCGCTGCGAAAGAGTTTTTACGTAAAGGTTCCGGACGGCAGGGGATGCTCGGCTGAGCACCTAAGGCGGGCTGCGCGCCCACGTGGGCCTGGCAGGAGCACATGAAGGGAAGGTTCCTGTCCTCCTGGGCTCACAGGAGACGAGCAAAGCGCGGTCCCAGTTTAACCAGACACTGCTACAGGCCGCTGTGGAAAGAGGCGTGTGGTGTTCCCCCGGGCAGCCCTGCAAGGGCAACATGGCCACACTCCTGACCCGCCCCGGCCCCAGATCCCTTAGGGCAGGGATGGTCCCCCGGGTGGCCTCTCATTCAGGCCTCCCCCACCCTGGCCTGCGCGGGCAGCCAAGCCTCTGGGTGCCCCCTCTGTCCTCGGGCTCAGCCTGGGCTGGTGGGGTCCTGCAGCGGGGCAGCCACGCTGGTCTCCCCGTGCTGTGCGGCCGGCCCGGGGCGCCCATCCCCGCTCCTGTCGCCAACCGGCTGGCAGCACCCCTGGCGCCCCTCGGCGCCCTCCAGCGGGGTTGCCTACCGACCCGGACGCCCCTCACCCACCTTGAGGACCTGCTGCTTGATGAGCGAGGGCAACATCACGATCATGACAGTGCCCAGCACGGCGCACAGCAGCCCCAGGACGCCCAGCGCCACGGCTGCCCTGCGCGCTCTGGCGTGGCAGCCCATGCTTGGTGCGCCCTGGTGCGCGCCCTGGTGCCCGCCCGGAGCTCGCAGGGCTCGGCGCCTGGCGGGGGACGGGGACTGCTACGGACGCGACAGAGGCCGGGACTCCGGGGACGCTGGCCGCAGCGGCACGGCGGGGCCCGGAGGGTGGCTCACGAAGAAGTCCAGCAGGTGGCCCGCGGCTTTATGCGCCATCGCCGGCTCGGCCGGACCGCCCCCGGGCGGGCCGCCTCGGAAGCAGGGACTCCGGCGGGGGCGGGGGGCGGGTCCTGGGCCTGCCGAGGGGAGGGGGCGGGGCCGGGGGCGGGCGCGGATCGGCCCGGCCTGGGGGCGGGGCCAGGGCTGCCAAGCCCCGCCCCACCCAGCCGAGGCCCGCCGGGCGCTCTAGCTTCAGGTTTGCGGCGCCGCGCGCCCTCCCCGCCCCCGTCACCCGCTTCTTCTCGCTATCCCCTCCCCTCCCCTCCCCTGCCTCCTCCTCCCCCCCCNCCCCCCCCCCGCTTCCTCTGTCACTGGCACCACCACGGCGCATTTTGGTAGCAAGTTCTTGCTCCGGAAAGCTGCGCCCTAAGGTGGGCTGCACTCCCGACCACCACTGTCGGGCTCCGTCCCCGCGTCCCCGCGCACGCGCTCTAACCCGGCCTCCCTTGCCTGGAACCAGCCTCTGCACTCCCTCGGCCCGCAATTCTGTTCCCGCACACGGCCGCCTGGTCCGTGAGGTTCCCGCCGCCTTATTGGAAGGCTTCTCCCGCCGCCCTGTGTGGGGTGGCGCCCAGCCGCCCCCGCGCTCCTCCTTATCGCCGGCACCACCTGGCAGTGATGCCCGCGCTTGGCGCTCACCGTTCGGGCCAGCTGCGACAGAGCCCGGCTGGCCGCTTGCACTCTACAGGCATTCCGGAATGAATGAAGGAACGAATGAATGGGGGCCTTCTAGGTGGCACGGGATGGTTCTGTTTTGCAGATCAGAGAACTGAGGCACAGAGAAGCTAGTAAGCAAAACTGAGTCCCTACTTTCTAAGGAAGACCGAGACTGCTCAGGGGGCACAGCCAGGAGCTGGCACTGGGGGGGGAGGTGCCCTCGGGAATGTGCTCCCCTGCAGTGCTCCCCACCCCCTGCCTCCTGGTGCCCGCCTACCCCACATTGAGTTTGGGCCCCTGGTGTGAGCCAGTCCTCTCGTTTTTTTTTTTTTTTTTTTTTTTTTTGTGAAAGATGTCACTGAGAGACTCCTCCTGGGTTACACTGGGACAGGAGGGCTGTGTCCCCAACACCTCGGCAAGGCAGCCCTGTCCTCCAGGGCTCAGAATGAGCTCTTCTGAAACTCTGTTCAACCCTAGAAGAAAGCAGCCTTCTCCTAGGCCCAACCTTAAGCAACATACCTGGGCCTGAAACATTTATTGAGCACCTTCTGTGTCCTGGCCAGAGGGCCTTGCCTGGCACCCTCTTCCTCTAAGGAGACCCGATACTGTCCAGTGTCCCAAGGAGGGGCCCCACCCTGACCTCGAGGAACAGGTTCAGAGAAATCCAGACTCGGGGGCAAGTGGTTTGGGCCTCTCTGTGCCTCAGTTTCCTTGTCTGTAAAATGGGGATAATAAGAGCCTCTCTCCAAGGGCTGTGGTGAGGATTAAAGAAGTTGGAAAAAAATGGGACAGTGCTCAGAACAGTGCCTAGAATGTGTAAGTGGAGCAAAGCTACTTATTGTTGTTGGTCCAAGGCTCTGCACAGCCTGGGTCCTGCCACACTCTGCCCCGTCTGCTGCCTGCGCCCCCGTTGCTCGCTGTACCCCCAGCCTCCCTTCTGCTCCTGGAACATCCTGGCTTCTTCTTGCCACAGGGCCTTTGCACTTGCTGTTCCCTCTATCTAGAATACTGTCCTCCTAGATCCTACCATGGAGACTCCTTCTCCTCCTCCAGGTCTCAGCTCAAAGCCCACTTCTGGGAAGCTGTAGAAAATGGGAGTCCCAACCCACCCTCTGTCAAATCACCCCAGTCTTATCAGAAATCGTCTTGTGTATCTGCTCACTTATTCCTCTCCCCCAGCTCCCGAGAGACAGAAGCTGGTCTTTGTCCACTAATGGGTTTATCCCCAGTACCTGGAACAATGCCTAGCACATATCAGGCACTCAACAAATACTTTAATCCATTCACTAATTAGCTTGTTCATTAATCAAAGTACTGATTGATTAATGAATTAATATAATTTCGTTAAATTCCTTAAGGCCTTCGACAGCCTTCACTATGGGGATTGTCTTATTTTTAATGATGGTTGGAGTTCTTGGAAATTAGTCAATGAAGTAAAACGTGCGCTTGGCCCGGCCCTGACGCACCGCCCCCCATCCCCCCATCCCGACTCTCCTTGGCCACGCCGTCCAAACCAACTTTTATTTATGGCCAAGTCTTCAAGGTCCAAATGTGCGTGGTGCTTACCCAAGAGAGCCTCAAGGCCATGGCTGGAGTGCGTCGTGTCACGCCATGCTGTCACTTGACAAGGAGAAGGGCAGAGATGAAAGAGTGGTGGACACACGTGACCCACCTCGACCTCGAGAAGGGGAGTCACTTCTGGAGGCAGGGACGGCAGCTTAAGAAGGAAGAAAAAAGACATCACATTTTAGAGAGAGGCCGTGCCTTTAGGAAAGACAAAAATGCCAAAGAAAAGAAAGATTAACGATAATAAAATATTACCCATGTGGGTGTATGGGGGGTGGTCCTGCAAAACCCGAGTCGGATGGTGACTCCTCCGTGGCTCAAAAGCCTCCTGTGATCAGAAAGACAGATAATGAGTGCTGGCAAAGATGAAGAGAAGTTGCAACCTCGCACAGTGGATGTGGGATTGCGGGGTGGTGCCACCTCCTAAGGTAACCAGAGAGCCACCAGAGACCCAGCAGCCCCCTCTGTAGGTATGTGCCCCAGAGGGAGGAAAGTGCGTCCGCGCAGAAACCTGCACGCAAGTGTGCACGGCAGCGCTTGACCGCCAAAGTGGGGAAACGACCCCGTGCCCATCAGTCCTCACGGGATAAAGAGAATGTGACCTACCCACACGCTGGGATGTTGCTCCACATAAAAAGGAATGAAGTTCTGGTCCACGCGACCACGTGGATGAGCCCTGGAAACACGCAAGTGAAAGAAGCCAGGCGCGAAAGTCCACGTGTGTGATGCCGTTTATATGAAATGTCCGTAGCGGGCAAATCTGTAGAGACAAAAAGCAGATTGGTGGTTGCCAGGATCTGAGAGAGTGGGGTGACTGCTGGTACGGGGCTTCTTTTTGGAGCGATGAAAATGCTCTAAAATCGGTTGTGATGGTTGCACAACTCTGTGAATAGAATAAAAGCGATTAAATTGTTGACTTTAAATGGATGAATTTATGATATGCAAATTATATCTCAATAAAAACTGTTATTAAAAAATATTTTTGGCCGGGCGAGGTGGCTCACGCCTGTAATCCTAGCACTCTGGGAGGCCGAGGAGGGCAGATTGCTCGAGGTCAGGAGTTTGAAACCAGCCTGAGCAAGAGCGAGACTCCTTCTTTACTATAAATACAAAGAAATTAATTGGCCGACTAATATATATAGAAAAAATTAGCCGGGCATGGTGGCGCATGCCTATAGTCCCAGCTACTCGGGAGGCTGAGGCAGGAGGATTGCTTGAGCCCAGGAGTTTGAGGTTGCTGTGAGCTAGGCTGACGCCACGGCACTCACTCTAGCCTGGGCAACAAAGTCTCAAAAAAAAAAAAAATAGTCTGTCTCAAAAAAAAAAAAAAAAAAAAATACTTTCCCATGGCTCCCACCTCACTAAACATAAAAGCTACAGCCCTCACCATGGCCCATGAGGACGCCATCATCTCCCTGACTTCACGGTTCCTCTCCCCCCTCCCCCACTCTGCTCCAGCCAGCCTGCCTCCTGGGAGCTCCTAGACCTGCTGCCTTGCCCCTGCCCCAGGGCCTTTGCACTTACTACTCTCACTGCCAGAAGGCTGCTCTCCCTAACACCCAGGAGGCTCACCCTCCCTCCAAGTCCTAGCTCAAATGTCATCCTGGCGAGGACTTCCTTCCTATCCACTGTTTTAAATGACAAACCACCCCACAGTATTCCTACCTCCCTTCCCTGCTTTTTCTCCATAGCATTTTATCAGCACCCGGCACACCACACAACACACCTGTTTATCTTTTTGACTGGCTTCCTTCCTCCTCTAGAATGAATAAAAAGCTCCGCAGGAGCAGGAATCTGTCTCCTTTGTCCATTCGCTGTGCCCCCAGCTCCTAGAACAGAGCCTGGCACACAGTCGGTCCTTAGTCGGTATGTGTTGATGAACCACTGCGTCCAGGGCCTGCCTCTGCAGCCAGGTTGCCCAGCTAGCAGCTCTGTGGCCTTGGGCAAGTTGTTTGGCCTCTCTGTGCCCGAACTCCCTTATCTGTGCCATGCGGGTGGTCTGAGTCGTGCCTGCTTCCTGGAGGAGTCGCAAGTATTACATGGGTTCATCCCGGCTACACACGTAGCAGGGCGCCTGTATCAGCCGTGGCCGTCACACCTGCGCCCTATACCCCACCCCAGACCCGGAAGAATTATTATTATCCCCAAGGCCACCAGAAACATTGCACAGAAGCTAAGGGCCTTGAGTAAAAAGAGGCACAGCTAGTTAGTGGCAGAGCAGAGTGAGCAAGGACTTAAACCAAAGTCCCTTGGCTCCGGAGCCCAAATGCGATCACTACTCTCTTTTCTGGGGGAGGAAAAAGGGGAAGAAAGTGGAGGAAAAGGAAACGACGGGGGAGAGAAAGCACAAAGAACAAAGAAAAAAGCAAAGCAGGAAGAGGAAACAGTTTCGGTCGCATCTGCCACCCAGATTGCTGCTGGCAGAGCCAGAAGGGAGCCCACGCTGCCAGCTGGATGCGTTCAGCCAACACGGAGTGGGCCCTGCTCTGTGCCGGGTGCTGGGTTCCCAGCAGCGACCGTAACCAAGGCCCCGGCCTCGCAGCTCCCACGTTGGCAGACGAGCAATGACAACACATGATAAGCACAGTCACCAGTAATTTCATAAGAGGTAGAGCTGTCTGTCCAGTGCAGTAGCCACGGGCTGTCCTGCAGCGAGTGCCAGGGCCTCTGTGTGGGGCTGGTCCAATGCGAGATATGGCCTGTCATATACACACCGGATTTCAAGGCCTTGGTGTGAAAAGAACACAAAATAGCTCAGCATTCTTATATCGCTTACACGTTGAAATGGCACCATGCGGATAGATAGGGTTAAATAAAATATACAATTTAAATTAATTCCACCTGTTTCCTTTTACTATTTAAAATGTGGCTACTGAAAATTTTTTCATTGTGCACGCGGTTTCCCCTTGCATTTCCGTTGGCCGGTGCGGCACGAGGATGATGTGTGTTTCAGGGAAAAAAAATACAACAGTGGAACAGGGTAAATGCTGTAGTAGGGGGCGGGTTGCAATTTATCAATAAATGGGTATGTCAATGCACATGACTCAAGAGGAGTTGTTTTTCTTCAGTAAGTTAAAATGCCCCCCGCAATGTTGTGAATATCAGTGGAGGGTCTTCAGGGGTCTCTACAGCCTCCAAAATTTCCTCAGGAGACCGGGCCTCCACTCCTGGACTCCAGTCCCGTGCCAGAGACTGAACGTTTGTGTCCACCCAGAAACTCTCATGGTGAAACCTAATTGTGGAAGTGGGGCCTTTGGGGGTGATTAGGTCATGAGGGCAGAGGCCTCGTCAGTGGGGTTAGCGCCCTTCTAAAAAAGAGCCCCAGGGTGCCACCTGGCCCCTTCCGCCAGGCGAGGACATCATTCCAAGGTGCCATCCCTAAACCAGGAAGCAGGCCCTCACCGGTCACCAAATCTGCTGGCCTCCTGACCTTGGACTACTCACCCTCCAGAACTGTGAGAAGTAGATGTCTGCTGTTTACAAGCCGCCCAGTCTGTGTTGTTCTCCCTCCGCAGCCCCAGCCGACTGAGACACCCACCCCCTCAGTCCAGGCCCCTGCGAGTCCCCAGCCACTGACCTTCACCAGCAGCCGGTCCGCTGTGACTCAGGGCTGGAAAGCCAGCCTCACCTTTCCCCTGGCCCTCGGATCCATGATGCGGCCTCGCTGGCCAGCGCTAACCCACAGACACAGACAACACTCTCCAGGACAAAGGTGCCAGTGTGTGGGAAGGACTCGCTGGCAGCTGTGAGCTGATAACTCCACTCCGTGGGCATGACACAGGAGCAGAGAAGCTTCTACCAGCTCCCACGGCCAACAACAGCTGGAGACAACAGAAGGGTGGGTCCTGGGACAGGAGCCAGAAGGTTCCTCTGAGGTCACCTGGCCCTGACCTATCTGCACAGGGAAAGAGATGGATACATTCATTCCTTTGTTCATCTATGTAGCGAACATTCACCCAGCACCCACTGTGTGCCAGGCCTACTGTGCGTGAGGGGCTGAGCACACACAGATGGTGAGCAAGACAGACAGGCCACCTCTGTCCTGGCCTTACTTTTAGCAGAGGAGAGAGATTTAAAAAACAAAAACAGGTCGGGTGAGGTGGCTCACACCTGTAATCCCAGCACTCTGGGAGGCCAAGGCGGGCAGATCATTTGAGCTCAAGAGTTCAAGACCAGTCTGAGCAAGAGCGAGATCTCATCTCTACTAAAAAAAATGGAAAAAAATTAGCTGGACAACAAAAAAATATATATATATAAAATTAGCCGGGCATGGTGGCACATGCCTGTAGTCCCAGCTACTTGGGAGGCCGAGGCAGGAGGATCACTTAAACCCAGTAGTTTGAGGTTGCTGTGAGCTAGGCTGATGCCAGGGCACTCTAGCCTGGGCAACAGTGAGACTCTGTCTCAAAAATATACATAAATAAAATGAATAAATAAATAAAATAAAACAAAACACAAACACATAAGCAAAGAGACCCTTGTAGCTCAGAGACATCTTGTAGCTCAGTCTTGAAGAATAACTACAGAGGTCTATAATTACAAATGGCACAATAAAGGGAAAATGGGGAGTTCCAGAAGAACTTGGAGTGGGGCACTATGCAAGAATATCCTCTTCTCCCCCAAGAACCAGCCTCTGCTTCTCTACCTGACCTTCTTCTCCAGAAAGGTGACCCTCGGGAACTGTGTCCACAGCCTCCCTGGCCCTCTGGCTCCTAACTGGACTTGGCGGATGGGTGGTGGGAGATCTAAAGAGAGTAAGAGAGGGAAAATGGGATGTGACTCCCCGACTTCCTCCCTGTGGTATTTCTTAGTGTGGTAGGTTAAAAACAGCCATCCATCCTTTGTTACTCCTCCTGCTGGGAGTCCATGTCCCCTCCCCTGGCACCTGGGCTGACACTGTGACCAGTTTCGACCAACAGAATGCGGCAGAAGTGACACTGTATAGCCTCCAAGAGATCAACAGTTTCGTCCCTGTATGAATTGGTGACGACAAGTGAAAAAAGAAACATAGCAACAAAAGAAAACAAGAGATCAACAGCTTCGGCTGTCACCTCTTAGAACATGCCTTCTTGAACTCAGCGGCCATGTTGTGAGGAAGCCCAAGCAGCTATGTGGAGGAGCCCTGGGAAGGAGAACCATGCTCTCAGCCAACAGCCCGGCTGGGCTCCCGCCGGCACCGTGAGAGAGTCCACTTAGGACCTTCCAGCCATCTCAGCATCACAGCTATCACCACACGAGACAGCTGTTCAACCCATAAAATCATGAGAAATACTAAATAGATGTTTGGAATCACCATATGTTGGGGTGGTCTGTTGTGAACAACAGATAAATGAAACACTCAGGCTGGCTGCCACCCTTGAGCAGAGGGCAGGGTCCCTGGAAGGCAGCCTTGTCTAGACACCCCTCTCCTCCCAGGCTCCAAGTGTCATTGTCTCCCCTCCTCCCTTCTGCCCTTGGGGGTGGGAATGGCTTCACTGCACCTTTTGTTTTCCTTACACCCTTGTAAACAGCCCCTCCATTAAACCATCTTCTACTGCAAGTCTCTTCTATGACCTCTCCAATATTGAGTGTTCTGTCCGCTTCCTACTCAGATCCTGAAGAACACAGAGACTGACTCTACAGTGGAAGAGGAGTTCGCCAGGAGCTCACCAGAGAAGAAGGGAGGCTCAGGGGCAGTTTCTGGGCACAGAGAACAACTGGGATAAGAGCCTTGCCGTAAGCAAGCCTAGAAGCTAAAACTGCAGGTGTGGAGCCAGACGACCCAGGTTCAAAACTCAGGTCTCGTGTGGGCACATCTCTTAACTTCTCTGGGCCTCAACTGCCCCATCTGCAAAATGGGGCTAATAATACCTATCTCAGAGGGTCACACTGGATTAAGAGGGTTCATGCCTGCGAAGCCCTTAGGACCATGCGTTTGCTAAATCAAACAAACAAACTGGAAGATACAGGGTGTTGAGGACAGGGCAGAAGGGAAGAGAGGAGGGCGTGACCATGAGATACAGGCTGAAAGGGAAGCAGGAGCAGGCCCTGGAAGACGCGTGGACCGGACAATTCCCTGAGCAGATGGGGGGTCGCAGGATCTGCAGGGAGGTCCAGAGGTCAACTTTAATCACCCCATCCGTGACCCAGAGCCCTTCTCCTGAACACATCACTGCGGCGTCACAGAACTCCCCAGGTTTCACCCATCCCTGGACTGTCCTGGTATTTACTGAGCACTTACTCTGTGCCAGGCACCATTCTGAGGGCTCCCCTGTGAGCTGTGTGCTGCTGCCCTTGTTCCCATTTCACAGATGGGAAAGCTGATGCCCACAGAGACTGGGCCCTCCCCTGCCTGTCTGGCCTCAGCTGAGCTGATAGGGGAGGGGTAGAGGAGGGGTGTGTAAGGGGCCCGCAGAGTTAGGCTGAGCCGCAATCTCACTAATCAGAAGGAAACAGAAATCGAAGCCACCATGAGATGCTGCCTCGTACCCATTAGGATGGCTTCTATCAAAAAAACCAGAAAATAACGAGTATTGGTGAGCAAGTGGAGAGATCGGCCCCTGTGATTGCTGATGGGAAGGCCACTGCTGGGGAAAATAGTATGGACGGTCTTCAAGCAATTAAACAGAGAATTACCACGTGACACAGGAATTTCGCTTCAGGGTATACATGCAAAAGGAACGGAAGCAGGGACTTGGAGAGCTACAGCAGCACCACTCACAGCGGCCAAGAGGTGGGAGAACCCATGCGCCTGTCAACCAGTGATGGACAAACAAGGTGTGGGCGGCCCACACAATGGAATATTACTCGGCCTGAAAAAGGAAGGCAATTCTGACACAGGCTACGACATGGAGGACCCTAAGCCAGACATAAAGGACAAGTACCGTACGATTCCACTTGCAGGAGGTCCCCAGAGTCATCAGACTCACAGAGACAGAAAGTAGAATGGGGGGGGTGCCGGGGCTGGGGAGAAGGGGGAGTGGGAAGTTCGCTGGGTGTGGGTTTCGGTTTTGCAAGGTGAGGAAGTTCTGGGGTGGGGTGCCGATGGTTGCACAGCAGTATGGGGGTACTCGATGCCACTGAACTGCACACTTGCAAATGGTTAAAAGGGTAAAAACAAACAAACTACACAGCAACAAAAGGCTGAGGCAGACAGGAGTCTCCCTCAAAGGGTGGGTTTTGGGGTCAAAGCTTCCAGAAACTTCTGTGGAGAAATGAGGGAAACTGAGCAATGAGGAAGCAACTTGAGAGTCGGTCTTTGATCCTGAACCAGGGAGGCAGCAGATAAGAAGTGGGCGGGGAAGGCTTGGGGAGGGCAAGCAGGTCCAGGTACCAACATGCCTTCTGGAATGTTCTCTGCAGCCTCCAGAGGGGAAGTGAGAGGCCTGGGGGCCCCCAAACTGTCACCAAGCCCATTCCTAGGGACTTCCTTGCTCCCTGGCCCTGTCCTTGGCCAGAAAGAAAAGTTCTGGCAAGTGGGACAGGAGCCCTGTCAGCTTCCCCGAGCCCCATGGACTCAGACCCGAGTCTGTCCCCAGAGAAGTTCCTGCCGTACAGGGGGTGAGGGGGTGGGGAGAGGGGCAGCTGGAAGGGGTGCCCAGGAGGTCAAGCTCTGGGCAACGGAGCCTGGATTTCTGAACAGTTGCTTAACTCCCCCTGAGGCCCTCTGAGCCCGCTGCTCCCCGTGAAGGGGAAGGAGAGGGGTACCAAAGGTGGGACAGTGGCTACAGCCCTCCAGTGCCCGATCCGTAAGGAATTTAACAGCCATAAAACCCACGCCAAGTCAGTCTGCTTCCCATTATCACCATAGGCCAATAACTCTGAAATATGTCGGTGATAAACATTCCCCCTGAAACAATCTTGTGTTGGTCTAAGTTCCCCTAAACCAGGAGTTGGCAGACTACAGCCCACAGGCCGAACCCGGCCCCCAGCCTGTGTCTGTGGATAAAGTCCTACTGGCACACAGCCCTGCCGTTCATCACGCACAGTTTATGGCTGCGTTCAGGCTGCAACGGCAGAGTTGAGTAGTTTCGACAGAGACCCTACGGCCCAAAAAGCCTAAAATATTTACCACCTGGCACTTTACCGGAAAAGTTTGCCAATCTTCGTGCTAAGAAATTCCTGTGGTTAGGGGATGGTGAAATCATACCTAAGAGGTACAATGTACACTATTATCTGGGTGATGGGCACACTTACAACTGTGTCTCAAGCAGTACAAAAGCAATCCAGGTAACCAAAACATTTGCACCCCCGTGACATTCTGAAATTAGAAAAAAAAAAGAATTGCTCTGGTCGGTTGTGTTTTAATAATATACGCGTAAGCTTCAAATTAGCACAATTGTATTAGTTACCTTTTAATAAATATTATATTCTACATGGAGTTTAGTTCAGAAAACTCCAAATGCCCCCCCACACACACGCAATGTTAGTAAATTTGAAGAAGTATCTATCCTCTTTTTGTTTGTTTTATAACTAAAGAAGGCATCAACAAAATGGTGATTTCCGATTATCACAATTATCATGATTACTTTATTATTGAAAACGGTTGTCGCCTAAGGGGTGGCGGTAAAAGATGAGCCACTCCGGGGTCCAATGAGTGCTGAAGGGAACAAATGACACCTTAGAGGGCTTCTGTGAGGGCGAAATTGAACATGTGCAGTGATGGACGCCACTGGTTGCCTTTCCGAGATGCATTCTCACACATCCCCTCCTTTGCTGAAGGCAGCGGGTCTGGCCACCTCCCAGCAGCCACAGGTGCTCAGAAAGGGGGCCCCTGACTCCCTGTCGGGAGGGACCCTGATTATTCTAAGCCAATCTGGTCACGCCAGTACTGAGTGGCTTAGCGGGTGGACACATGACCCAGCTCTGGCCAGTAAGATGTGGGGGCGTGTGCTTGGGGAACTCTAGGACAGGTCTCCTCGGCTGATAAAAAAGGGCCCAAGGAGAGATGCTTCCTGCAGCTCTGTAGGACGTCGTCCCGCCTGGAGAGCTGCCACCTTGCGCTCAGCCGACAGACGGAAGGAGAAACCGGCTTCTCAGTGACGCCGTGATCACCGGAGCTGAGGGCCCTGGAGCTGCCCACCTCAGGCCCCCTGCGTGTGGAAATAAGTAATAAATGTCCTCACCGTTGCACCTCGCAGCTCGGCGCTTTCTAGTACTTTCAGCCAAAGCATCTCGAGGGCTGCAGATCTGAAACGCTCTGGCGCGTGGCCAGCAGCGCAGTCAACAGCATCATTGATTTCTCCAGCCGGGGCGTGTTTGCCGAGCGCCTGCTGCGTGCAGGGCCGGCCGGGTGCTGCAGATCCCTAGCGTGGGCCTTCTTCCCACGCTCGGGGGGCGCGGACAGACACAGAGGGCAGTCCAGGAAAAAGCAAACACAGTAATTTCCGGTCGCGTTAAATGCTGAGAAAGACACAAAACAGAGTGGTCCGATGGAGAGTGAGTCAGGAGGGGCTTCTCCTCTGGGACGGGAACACTGAGTGGAGAACTGAACACAGAAGAGCCAACCATGTGAGGAGCCAGGCAGCGGGCGCACGTGCAAAGGCCCTGAGGTAGGAGCAAACTGTGTGTTCGAAGAGCTGCAGTGTGGAATGTGAGAGTGGCGTGGTTGTGGCAGCCGCTTTCAAGAAAGTATCTAAAACTCCACAAAAGGCCCACAGTCTGAGTCTCTCTCCTCCCTCCCTCTTTCTTTGGGCTTTTGTTCCCAGGCCCAGAGTTTGTGAGCTCTGGTCTATTGGAATTTGAGCTGAGTTTTCGGGCTTCACTTTCTAACTCAAGAGAACCACTTCACCTCTCACGGCGTGTGGGCCTGACACGCACTGGTGTTTCAGACGCGAGCCAAGTTCTCCTGCTTCGGGCCAACCGAGCGGCTCCACTTGCAGCAAGGCCCGTCTGTTTTGCCAATTCTCCTCCCAGAGCAATGTTTTCCTTCCCGCCAAGAAAACTGCCCTCTCCAACACCAACCTCCTCTGCCTAGGGCCCCCCAAGGCCCAGGGACACCCCCCAACAATATCAGAGCAAGAATTCAGCCACTGTGTGGCCGGGCAGAAGCAGCAATCTTGATGCCAACCGGGTACAAAGGACCCTGTAGATTAGGACATGCTCTTGCCCTTTTAAAAACATTTCATTCAACACAAAACAGCAGATCGGCCGATTTTCTTCCTGAGGGAGAAGCTCTGAGGTGAGTGGCAGGGGCAGCTGGAACCTCAGAGAGGCAGGTTCCAAAATGATTCCCTGGAACACAAAGGACACTGGCACCTTTCTGGGCACAGCTGAGGCCACCAAGGCTCCTGTTAGAGCACGGACTGGACACGCACTCACAGGGGCATTTGTTGGACTATGCTGACTGAACGTTTCCTACAGGGCAAGGGGGACACAGGTGTGCATTAGCCATGGCCTCACACAGGTGACAGACCGGCGGGGACAAACATAATACTCTCATGCCAAAGAGTCTGCAGTGACACCTGAGAAAAACGCTCTCAGGGAAAGGAATCCGCTCCAAGGAGGGTACATTAAGGAGGTCACATCTTATTTGATGCAAGTGGGATCGTATTACTTCCCGCTTAAACTCCAGTGTTGGCTTCCCCTGCACAGGCATAAACTCCAGATCCTTCCCAGGGACCCACAAGTCCCCCTCCACACCCCTCTCCCTCTCTCCAAGAGGTAGTCACCCTGGCTTCTTGCAAATCTTCCAGCGCATTCTGCTTGTGCCCACCACAGAACCTTTGCACATGCTGTGCCCCTGCTTTAAATGCTCTTCATGTTTAAAAGGCCTCCACGGAGGCTCCTTCGAGCCACAGCTCCAGTGTCATCTCCTGGGAGAGGCCTGCCCTGACCAAGCCATCTAAAGTGATGCTCTTTGTGATGCCGTCCTGTTTTATGTTGGTCACACCCTGACAGTATCCGGCCTGGTTTTTTGCTATTTCCTCCCTGCTTCTATAAAGAAGCATCACGACAGCAAAGACCCTGGCTGTCCTCACAGCTCCATCCCTGGCACCGGTGCAGGGTGTGATGGTTTGTGGAATCAATGGATGAATGGGGCCAGGTGCAGTGGCTCACGCCTGTAATCCCAGCACTCTGGGAGGCCGAGGAGGGAGGATTGCTTGAGCTCAGGAGTTCGAGACCAGCCTGAGCAAGAGTGAGACCCCGTTTCTACAAAAAATAGAAAAATTAGCTTGGTGTTGTGGTGCATACCCTGTAGTCCCAGCTACTCCGGAGGCTGAGGCAGGAGGATCACTTAAGCCCAGGAGTTGGAGGCTGCAGTGAGCTATGATGACCCCACTGCACTCTACCTGGGGCAATAGAGTGACACCCTGTCTCAAAAGAAAATTAAAAAAAAAAAAAAGAAGAAGAAGAAACTGAATCCACTCCTCACTCCCTCTTCTTCATATTAAAAAGTAATAATAAAAAATGAAGTGTTGCCCGCAGCTGGGGTTAGCACGACCCATAGCAAGGCTCCGTGCCTGCGCGGGAAGGAGGGGCCTCCCTCTTCTCCCTCCGCAGCCCCGCCCCACAGGACAGCAACAAAGGTCTTCAGGCAAGAAGCTCCTTTCAGCAATGTGTTTACCAAGATCTTAGAATAAAGTTCCTGAAATATTATCCTAAGGGAGCTCATTCAGACAGAAAAAAGATACCAACATTTTACTCCCAGTTTTGTGATTTGTGTAACAATAGCGGGTGCTTGAATTCTTTTCCTCTTCATTCTGCTTCCACTGCCCACAGCCACCCCGGCCCTGGCTAATCACGAACAGAAGAATTCTGATATTTCCTGAATGGCTCTACTCCTCCCTGTTGGCAGTGGGCAAGACAGGGGTTCCAACCTGGTACCTGTGAATGTGCCTTGTCTGGGCCCTAACTGGGAATCGGGTCTCCACAGATGTAATTAAGAGGAGGGCAGACTGGATCAGGTGGGTGTCCTTATACCCCAGTCTGTGGTGCTTTCTCATGGCAGCCCCAGGGGACCCATATGCCCGCTTCACTACCTCAGCGTAGCTTAGCCCAGCACTTCTCACACTTAGCCAACACTGGAGTCATGGGGAGGGCTTGCGAAACCCAGACAGCAGGGCCAGCCCCGCTCCTTCTGCTAGTGTGGATGGGCCTGAGAATTCTGCATTTCTAGCAAGCGCCCTGGGACACTGCTGCTGCTGGTCCAGGGACCACACTTCTAGAACTCCTGATCCAGGTCACCACTGTCTTTTTTTTTTTCTTTAAGAGACAGAGTCTCGCTCTGTTGCCTGGGCTGGAGTGCAGTGGTGCCATCACAGTTCACTGCAACCTTGAACTCCTAGGCTCAAGCGATCCTCCTGCCTCAGCCTCCCAAGTAGCTGGGACTACAGGCATGTGCCACCATGCCTGGCTACATATATATATATATATATATTTTTTTTTAGTTGTCGAGCTAATTTCTTTCTATTTTTTAATAGAGATGGGGTCTCCCTCTTGCTCAGGCTGGTCTCGAACTCCCGAGCTCAAACAATCCTCCCACCTCGGCCTCCCCAAGTACTAACTAGGGTTACAGGTGTGAGCCACCACGTCCAGCCTATAACAGCAGAATTTTGAAGCTTTTTACATTTGTATCCTCCACCTCTTCTGGGAAGTTTGCAGCTAAATACTTTGTCATTGAGGTTGCTATTGCAAATGGAATCTTTCCTTTCACTGTAAGTAAATGTATCTATGTATAGCAGGTCCAGAGATTGACTCAGCAGACTTGGGCTGAGACCCTGAAAAACCTGCATTTTTTTTTTTTTTTTTGAGACAGAGTCTCACTTTGTTGCCCAGGCTAGAGTGAGTGCCGTGGTGTCAGCCTAGCTCACAGCAACCTCAGGCTCCTGGGCTCAAGCAATCCTGCTGCCTCAGCCTCCCAAGTAGCTGGGACTACAGGCATGTGCCACCATGCCCGGCTAATTTTTTTCTATATATATTAGTTGGCCAATTAATTTCTTTCTATTTATAGTAGAGATGGGGTCTCGCTCTTGCTCAGGCTGGTCTCGAACTCCTGAGCTCAAACG
>VSMD01002170.1:0-19213 GCA_008750895.1 Mirza zaza | reverse complement strand
AGCTCAGGCTGCTAGAATTCACGACTGACCAGGTGTCCAGGTAAGAACCCTGAATGTGGACTGAAGGGACAACTTGAGGATAACCCAGGGGGTCGCCCCGCACCCGGCGCTCCCTTCCCCGACCCCAGCCCAGGCGGCCCCGGAGCTGTGATGCTGACTTCTGCCCCGCGGGGTCCGGGGTCCGGGTTCCGGGGAGGGGGCTGGGAGTAAAAGCGTGGCCGCAGTTCTTCAGAGGGAGAGGGAGGGAGACCTAGGCCCCAATAGAAGTGAGGAAGCCCGAATGCTAACAAGGGGACCCCCCCAAGAGGGGCCGCCAGAGCCGGGCCTGCTGTGAGAACGGGGAGCCCTGGGTGGGGTAGCTGCTGGTGGGGTTCCTGCCTCCAGCTGCGGAGCCCTGACTCCCTCTAGCAGCTTGCAGAATGAGGGCACTGGTCTGGGCGGAGCGCCTCAGGTCAGTTAAGTGGGCAGTTGAAAGTCCTGCCATAAGTCGAATTCAGAACTCTGGTGGGGAACAGTGGGGTCCCATAGAGATGCCCCTCTTCCGTTATGCCGTTTAGACGGGAAACGGCCTTGACGGGATGTGGCTTACCCTGAATTTCCAATTTTTTATTTTTTGGGGGGGGGACAGAGTTTCACTCTGTTGGCTTGAGTTCAGTGCCTTAGCGTCAGCCTAGCTCACAGCAACCTCAAACTCCTGGGCTTAAGCGATCCTCCTGCCTCAGCTTCCTGAGTAGCTGGGACTACAGGCATGCGCCACTATGCTCGGCTAATTTTTGTATTTTTAGTACAGTGTCTGCTGTTGCTCAGGCTGGTCTCAAACTCTTGAGCTCTAGCAGTCCTCCCGCCTCAGCCTCCCAGAGTGCTAGGATTAGAGGAGTGGGCCACCCCACCCAAAGATCTTCCATATTCAGGTCCCATTTAAGCAGGGACCTTGTTGTCATGGAGGTAGTTGCAGGTCAGTTGAGGATGGAGTCCCAGGAGTGGTCAGGGATCAAAGTGAAGATCTCTCTCTCTCTCTCTTTTTATTTTCCTGAGACAGATTCTCAGCTTGTTTCCCCGAGCTAGAGTGCCGTGAGGTCAGCCTAGCTCACAGCAACCTCAAACTACTGGTTTTCAGCAATCCTCCTGCCTCACCCTCCCAAGTAACTGGGACTACAGGCACCAGCCACCAAGCCCAGTTTACTCTTTTTTTCTATTTTTTGGTAGTGATGCGGTCTCGCTCTTACTCAGGTTGGTCTTGAACTCCTGAGCTCAAAGGATCCTTCTGCCTCAGCCTCCCAGAGTGCTAGGATTACAGACAAGAGCTAAGGTGCTCGGCCAGAGGGTGGAGATCCTGATTTAGGAAATGGGGGCCACTCAGCCCCCAGTGGAGAGGGCTGCACCAAGCCTCACCGCAGGGAGGCCAGGTCAGAGCTGACAGGCTCAGGTGCCCCCTGACTCAGCCTGCAGGGTTTCACTAGATCAGGGCTCTGGTTTAAGGACTGTTTGCCCCAGGTCAGCAGACAGAGGCATCCCAGGCCCTGTTGGGAGTGAAAGTAAAAATCCTGCATGAGGAAAACAACCACATCGGAACAGAGGAGGCTGCATAAAGTCTCACCTCTGCTGTTACCCTGGGAAGCCGTGGGCAGAGCTGAGGTGGCCTCTCATTTCCTGACAGGACAATGGTGTCTCAGAGAACTGGATCCCTTGCACTAATGGGTGAAGCCCCATTGGTCAGAGGGAAGAGACTTAGTTCCTAATAGGGGTCAAGGTGAGACGCTGAATGAGATGTGTGTGGTCCACATAGAGCCCACCCCTACTGTCCCATGTGGGAGGCCCGGGCACTTTGACGTGACGAGTAGCACTCATTTCCTCCCTGGGCATCTCAGGGAGATGATGATGCAGCCTTAAGTCGGCTGGTGGAGGTTTCTAAGCTCCTGCCAGGTTTCTAAGCTCCTCCACAGTTAGGATTCTGAGGACTGAGGGGATCCTCATGCACCCCATAAGTGAACCGTGGGGCCAACACAGAATGTCTCCACCCTGCACCAATCCAGGGAGGCCATGAACAGGGATAGCTGGAGGTGACTCATGCTTATGCTTTGGGGGGGGGGGTCTCAGGAAGGTGAGGACCCTGACCTGATGGGAGGGGCCTCAGTTGAGCAGAGGGTGATTTACAGGCTGGGCTGGGAGTCCCAGTGAGGACCCTGAGAAGAGTGTGGGTACCACCCTGCCCATATAGGCAGGGGCACCTCAGAATCCCTTGCAGTTTCATCCTGGGAGGCTCCAGACATAGACGTCAGGCAGAGGCCCCCTCAATCTGTCTGTAGAGGAAACAGAGAAGGAGGATCTTGGTAGGAGAAGAGTGGTGCCAGGCAGGGCCGGCAGGCTGCAGCCCAAGGCACACTCCAACTTGCTCCACAGGGTCTTCAGAGCACAAGCTGGCCAGGAGAAGGGGAGTCCTGAGTAGTGTCCTCAAGGACACCTGCACAGGCCCTTTCTGAAGCCCAGGTGGTATCTCCTTGCTGAAGGGGCTGTCACTCTCTGGTCCTTTTCTTCCAGGTGCCCATATCCTGTGCCCTCTCGCCTGCCGTCATCATGCCTCGTGGTCACAAGAGTAAGCTCCGTGCCCGTGAGAAACGCCGCCAGGCTCGAGGTGAACCCCAAGGTCTCGGGGCTGCTGAAGCCATCGCAGCAGGGGGAGAAGAGGCCCCATCCTCCTCCTCTGCTGTTAGTGAGGGTGCTTCCCAGAGTGCCCCTGCTGCAGGCATTCCTGGGAAGTCTGAGAGTGCCCAAGCCACCGGCTCTTCTGCTGCAGCTGTTTCAGGCACCCGTGCTGAGCAAGGTGCCCAGGGCCAAGATGGGGAACATCCAAGCGGCATCCTGCCCTCATCTGAGAGCTCAACGAAAGACCCCCTGGCCAAGAAGGTGGGCGTGTTGGTGCAGTTTCTGCTGGAAAAGTATAAAATGAAAGAGCCCATTATGAAGGCTGACATGCTGAAGATTATCACCAAAAGGTACAAGGAGCACTTCCCCGAAATCCTCCGGAAAACCACTCTGCGCCTGGAGCTGGTGTTTGGCCTTGACCTGAAGGAGGTGGACCCCAGAGGTCGCTCCTTTGAGCTCGTCAGCAAGCTGCACCTTTCCAGCGACACGGGCCTGAGCGAAGACGGCTTCCCCAAGAACGGGCTCCTGATGCCTCTTCTGAGCCTGATCTTCATGAATGGTGACCGTGCCTCTGAGGAAGAGATATGGGAATTCCTGAATGACTTGGGGCTGTATGAAGGGAGGGAGCATTTCATCTATGGGGAGCCCAGGAAGCTGATCACCAAAGATTTGGTGCAGGAGAAGTATCTGGAGTACCGACTGGTGCCCAACAGTGATCCTCCCTGCTATGAGTTCTTATGGGGTTCTAAGGCCCATGCTGAAACTAGCATGACGAAAGTCCTAGAGTTTTTGGCCAAGGTCATTAAAACCGTTCCCAGAAACTTCCAGTCCCCGAATGAGGAAGCTTTGAGAGATGAGGAAGGGCCATCCCAAACCAGAGTTGGCACCGGGGCTAGTACCCAGGACAGGGCCACCTCTGGGAGTTCCTCCCAGCCCTAGGGTGATCCGAGGCAGCCTTCACTTTCAAGTTGTAAAGGGCTGTCAACGTTGTAGTTAATAGGGGGTGAGATGGGGCTGGAGCCAGCACAATATATGTCTTTTTTTTGTTCCTGTTATTAATATATAACTTGTAGATTTATCTTTTCATCCTGCTTTTCCAGTGTGTTCCCTTTAAAGAGGTTTACATTCAAAATCTAAGTTTATGAATGACATGGATCACACAATTATTGCTGTTTATCAAGTTTGTGTAATAGTTTTGTGTTTTGTAAAACAAATTGAAAATCCTTTCATTGTAATGTAGCACAAGAAAAAAAAGCACTGGAATAGGGATTTGCTTTAAAATGTGAAAGAACCCCACAGTGAAATAGCTGGAGTGTTGAGATGGTGAAAAAATAAATAAAAGGTTGCCAATTCTTGTTTTCTCTTATTCCTTTTAGTCTTGCCTTTGTTAAAATTAAAGGATAACGTACACCAGGACTTGCGTAGCTTATTCAAGAATGTAGGAGACAATAAATCGATATTGATGAGAACTCTGGTTCATTGGCTCCTTCGTTCCCCAAACATCAATTAAGAATCTGCTGTCTGAAAGGCTTCATTCTTGTTCTGGGAATGTGTAGACAAAGAAGACCCAGCCCCTGCCAATAACATTTTAGAATCCAGGAGCCACTATCATACCAACTACATGGGGAGATACACTGTAAGAAGCAAAGGACAATAAAAGGAAGTGGTGAGGAGAGAGGATATTCCAGATAGAAGCAGCCCTGTGCCCATACCCTGGGAGAAGGCAGGCTGGAACTTGGGAAGCTGCCAGTCAGTGCCTCAGTGGGAGGGAAGTTTAAATTAGCCTGCATGCGGGGCTACATGAGGACGTTGAAATGGTGAGGGGGGTGCCCAGGCCCCCAGCTGGTGGCGGTCAGAGTGGAGAGACTACACCTACAATGGCAAACTGCTCCTAACAGTTCCTTAGGGATGTGGTAGACCAGGGAGAAATCCTTCCCTGGGGCAGGATTGCAAGAACTCCTGCGCTCTGCACTCCCTGTGCAGGTGAACACAGTGCACTAAATAAGTGGTGTGCACACTTTGTGTCAGGGAGTTTGTGAGAATAAGAAGCTCCCTGCCACGAATAAGAATATTCCAGGTAGTATTCTGTGGTAGGGTGCTCGGCAGCCAGTGGGCTGGCCCTTTTCTCCCTGGCCTGGCAGAGCTGGAGCACTCCATTAAAAGGGAACCCAAATTCATCCAAGTTAGGTATTCTACATAATGTGGCAATCTCTAAACAAGGCCTAGGTTTTTGGTGGTGGTAAAATGAATGAAAATAGGGATGGGTTAAATGCAAGGGCAGGTGGGGGGAGGAAATGAGTTGGTCCTTGACACACCTTCTAGGAGCTTCATGATGCATGCAGCTGGGGAATTCTACTTCACACCTACATGAAAGGAATGACCGTCTAGTGGGGAATGATTACTTCATTTGATTTGCCAAGCACTATTTTTCCTCATTTGGTTTTCTTTGTCCTAGGACATTGCATATTCTCTAATGTCTCCTGGATTAAAAAAAAAACAATCCCAGTGTGGTGCATGGTATCATCTGGGGTCCAAATAATCATACTAAATAACTTCCATTTAAAAAAATCTTTCTTTTCCCCCCACTGTACTGAGTTCACAGCACACATTGCATACACGCATCAGTTCTAGAAGACAGGGCTCATCAAATCTGCTTCACCAGTTGAAGACTCTTAGGCTCGCAGAATTAGCCCCCTTGCCTGAGTTTACACTGCTGGCTTGTGGCAGGGCTGGTGTTAGCGCTGGGGTCTGAGTCTGTCTGAAGCCCACACTCCCCCACTTCTGCTGGCCTGAGGCAGATCTGGTGTGTTATGATTCACATTTCTTTTCAATACTCCAAGTGATATCTCAGCTAATAAAAAGGGGACTCTGTGAACAAACTACTGCTTTGGAATACATTGCCAGAGCAGTAAGAATATCAAAATTAATTGTAGTATGAAAAAGAAAGACTTTTTTTCTTGAGACAGAGTCTTCTTCTGTCTCTCAGGCTAGAGTGCAGTGGCATCATCATAGCTCACTGCAACCTCCGACTCATGGGCTCAAGCGATCCTCCTGTGTCAGCCTCCTCTGAAGACTCGTGGCTACTCTTGGACTACAGAGGTGTGCTACCACACATTGCTAAATTTTCCTAATTTTAGTAGAGACGGGTCTTGGTGTTGCTCAGACTGGCCTCAAGCTCCTGACTTCAAAGGATCCTCTCACCTGGGCCTCCCAGAGTGATAGGATCACAGGTGTGAGCTTGTGCCTCCGAAAAAGAGACTATTTGGTAACAATGTGATAATCTATATATGCATACATTGTCAGATCGCCTCAAAATATCAAGGGCTCACAAAATGATCCTACTAGGTCCCTTGCCTGTAGCAAGTTAATGTGCTAGAAGCAAAGTGACATGAGAAGCTAAGTCTGGCTGGGAAGCGAAGGAATAGATCACGGTACTTTGTAGCTGACAGCCCACCCCTGCCCTGGGCCCCTGCCCAGATAGCATACAGTCCTGCCCTTGTAGACAGCCCTGCAAGGCCCCATACAGTCTTGGCCAGGTGTGGCTCACTGCGACTTTCCCTCAGAGGTTTCAGGAAGGTGAAGACCTTGATCTGAGGGCCATGGAGTCAGGAAAGTGGAAGATAGAGTTCCAGGACTGGTCAGCTATCTAGGTGAGGACCCTGAATGTGGACTGAAGGGACTGGGCCACCCATAATCAAAGGGACCGCCCAGTGCTCCGTGCCTCCTCTCAGCCCTGGGAGGGTGGACAGAGCTCTGTGTTGACTTCTGTCTGGCAGATCTCAGAGAGGTGAGGGCTTCAGTCTGTGGGCTTCTACAGAGGTAGGAGACCTGGGCCCTCACTGGAGTCTAGTGAGGGAGCCGAGTGCTGACTAGGGGACCTCTCTCCAAAAGGAGGTGGGGCTCTGCCAAAGGTGGGTGCAGATCCCGACTCTTGTCAGTTTTGGGGGCCCCAGGCTGGGGTAGCCAGATGCAGTAAGCCCCAGATTCCCTTTCTAAGGAGACAAGGAGATGACGGCCTTGTTCAGAGGCTTTTCGATTCAGGCCAGTAGAGGGACCACTAACGAGCTCAGGATGGAGCATATGCCCACTGAGGTGTCAATGCTGGATGCCTCCTGGCAGGGGTGGTGGACTGAGAAGCCCCTTCCCTTCATTTTGGGGGATCCCAGGGAAGTGGGGGTCAAGTTTGAGGTGTCTACTTCAGCACAGCAAAGAGAAATGGCCCAGGCCCTGCCAATAGTTATGATGGTGTTGAATGTCAACTAAGAGGTCCCCCACCCCAGAAGAGAGAGTCCCCACTACCAGCTCTTGCTGCCACCCTGGGCAACCCTAGGCAGGGCTGGTAGGCTAAAGTGTAAGGCATACTCTAACTTCCTCCACAGGGTATTCAGGGGACAGGCTGATCAGGAGAACAGAGTTATGTGGGGTCTTAGAGCAGTGTCCTCAAGGACACTTGTCCAGAGGCCTTCTTAAAGCCACAGTGGTATTTCCCTACTAAAGGGGCTCACGCCCTCTTGTCTTCCTCCAGATGCCTGCATCCTGTGCCCTCCTGCCACACTTCTGCCTGCTGTCCCTGAGCACAGTCATTATGCCTCAAGGTCAGAAGAGTAAGCTACATGATTTTGAGAAACACTGCCAGGCCTGAGATTAGTCCCAGGGTCTTGAAGGGGCTCAGGACACTGCAGCAGGGGCGGAAGAGTCCCCATTCTCCTTGTCTCCTGATTTTGAGGGTGCTTCCCAGAGCAAGAGCAGTGCCAGGTCACATAGCACTCTCCAGGGGCCGCAGGGAGCTCCATCCATCACCACGACTTCCTGTAGGTGTTTCACACGCAGAATCTTATGAAGGTCACAAGAGCAAAGACAAGAAAGGGTAAATTCCTCCCAGGCTGGTATGAATATGTTAACATCAGTATTCACTAGAGTGGAGTCCCTTTAAGAGGCCAAGTAAAGCAGATACTCTATGAAATGTCTTTTCCCAGGAGAGAGAACTTGTCACATCACTCTTTAAATCAACCCAACAGGCACAAAAAAAGCAAAGATAAGTGGACTAGATCAACATACTCACAAATACTCAAGAATTGGCCCAATGAAGACTGAGAACTAAGATTGGGAGGAGAATAAGGGAGGAGGAAGAGTTTCCTTCAAACAGAGGCCCTGAGATGTGTGGTGATTTATCACTGGGGTTTCAGTTTGCATTTCCATTAGTTCATTGCCCATTTGGATATCCCCCTCCATGTGATGTCTGTTTAAAATCTATATTCATTTTTCTGTTAGGTTGTTTACTTTTTTCCTTATTCATTTTCTATAAATTCTTTATATTTTTCTGGATATAATCGTCACAGAGTTAATATGTTTTATAAATATCATACTATCTGGCTTGTCTTTTCATAATTTTTATGGCGAGTTTTAAAGACATCTTTAATTTTAAAGATTCAACATTAGTTCTTTAATTCAACTGGAATGAATCTTTGGGTAAGTTGTAAAAAATGTACAGCATTTCTCCTTTATCCATATTCAATACCAATTACTGAAAAATCTATCCTCTCCCCAGTGATCTGATGAGCCTCCAGTTTTGTACTGAGAATCCACATACATGCACGTGTTTCTGGACTCTCTCTGATTCCATTGGTTTGTCTAGCCCTGAGCCAATGCTGCATTGTCAATCACTATAGCTTTACAGTAAGCCCTGCTGTCTGGGAGGGTAAGTCCTCCATCTTGCTCTTCTGCAAAAGTTTCTTTCCTTTCTTGGCCCTTTATATTCTTTCACATAAATTTTAGAATCAGCTTGTCAATTTCCAAAATTGTTAGAGTTTTGATGGCTGTGAATTAAACTGCAAATCAATTTGAGAAGACTTTATACCTTGATAATACTGAGTTTTTCAGTCCATAAATGTGGCATATCTCTCTAATGATGTGTCTCTTTTAATAATTTTCACTAAAGTTTTATAATATATACGACACCATTTGTTGGATTTAATTCGAGGTACATATATTTTTGAATTTTTTTTTTTTTTTTTTTTTTGAGACAGAGTCTCACTCTGTTGCCCGGGCTAGAGGGCCATGGCGTCAGCCTAGCTCACAGCAACCTCAAACTCCTGGGCTCAAGCGATCCTCCTGCTTCAGCCTCCCGAGTAGCTGGGACTACAGGCATGCGCCACCAGGCCCGGCTAAATTTTTTCTAGTTTTAGTAGAGATGGGGTCTCGCTCTTGCTCAGGCTGGTCTCAAACTTCTGAGCTCAAGTAGTCCTCCTGCCTTGGCCTCCCAGAATGCTAGGATTACAGGCGTGAGCCACTACGCCTGGCTGAGGTACATGTATTTTTGATGCTACTATACATAAGAATCCCATCCCTTCCCCATTTTAAAAAAATTATTGATTAAAATAAATGTAACAAATATGTATACAATACATATATAGCAATATGTATAAAACATATATAGCTATATTACCATTGTTTCTTAGAGCTGAATGAGTGAGATGTGCACCATCTGGGGGATGGTCACACTGGAAACTCAGACTTGTGGGGGGAGGGGGGAAAGGGCATTTTTTAAGACCTTAAAATTTGTACCCCCATAATATGCCAAAATAAAAAAAAAAACAAAAAAAACATATATAGCAACATATATAAAAACATGTATAGCATTTCTTTTTGTCAGTTAAAAATGGGAGGACACAGGAAGAGAGTTTGATAAGGTTACTTGATTAGAGAGATAGATTGAGTATATTTACATAAAATGAAGTAATCTTACTAAACTCACTTAGTGAGTTTCATTGTATATGGCTTAGGTTTTCTATAAATGTAATTACATCCCCTGTGAATAATGATATTTTGTTTCTTCTTTTCCAATCCTTTTTCTTATGTTTCTTTTCCTTGCCTTACTGAATGACCACGACATCATGCTGATGTCGAACAGAAGTAATGAGTGAGCCTCTCACCTTGTATCTAAACTCAAAGGGAAGGAGGGTAGGCATTTAGGTTGTCCCCATTGACTATGATGTTCATTGTAGCTTTTGTATTGGTTTGAAAAATAATAAAATTGGTGACGTTTGACCATTTTTGAATTACAAAAACAGCAATTTCATGTTTTAACATAATAGGTGCTCTTATCATGTTAAGGTAGTTCCTTCCCATTCTAATTTTTTTTAAAGATTCGGGGTAATTTTTTAAATTATGAATTTTTTAAAAATGCCTTTTGTGCAACTAGTAAGTCAACATATGACATTTCAATGTTTTCTTGTTAATGCAGTAAATTAGGATGATTGATTTCTAAATACTAAGATAGTCTTGTGGTTCTGGATCAAACCCAACATGTCTTATTCAATATTTTGTATCCGTGTTGTGGAATGAGGTGGTCTTTTATTTTCTTATACTGTGTATTCAAATATTACCTGTGTCCATTTGTTCTCTTTGTCACCTGTAATTCTGATTAGATGTGAATTAGTCTTCTCACACTGTTCTCCATGTCTTTTAACCTTTCCTTCATGTTTTCCTTGTGTTTGTCTTTCTCTGATGCATTTTGGTTAATTTCTTCAGATAAATCTTCCAGTTTATTAGTTTTTTGCTTCAGATAAGTCTAATTTATATTAAACATCTCTTGTGAGTTATTTAAGTTTTAGAAGCTCTATTTCAAATCTGCTTGGCCATTTTCCAGATTTTTGTTTCCTGTATGCATTTTTAAAATTAATCATTATTTTTTAAAATATAGTAATTATTAGCTATTTTATATTCTGTGACTAATATGTGAAATATTCATAGGTCTGTTTCTTCTTGCTCTTATTTTTTCCTGCTGATTCTCACTCATGGTAATATAATTTCTAGAATTTTTCATTATTTTTTTATTCATAATATATGTAACCTAAACATTTGTACCCCCATAATATGCTGAAATAAAAAAGAAAAAAAAAGAAGAATAGCTGTTGCTTGTATTCTTCAAAAAATTTATTTGCTGGAATCCTTGGAGATTTGGAATATATTTCCTAATGTAGAGAGAATTGGCTTTTGCTTCTGTCTGTCAGCTGTGGGCACTTACCAAACCTGTTTAAAACTACTAGATTATTGGTTTCAGATTTTGTCAAATACCCAAGAACTGTGAATTTGGGCTGCCAGTGATCTAGTTTGTGGTCACAACTTCCTGTGGGCTTACCTTTCTTCTCAATGTAGTTTCAAACAGTAATTTTCATTGCCGTTCTCTGAGACTACAGCCCCCTTTGAGCTCCTAATGTTATGACTGAGGCCTTCTTTTAGACTCTTCCCCTTAGGCAGGCCCTGGCTTTTTTCTCTGGAAATTATGTCATACAATAGTGTGACTCTGAAGTTCAAGTTCACATAAGTTTGGCCAGAACTCTCAATGTCAAAACCTGCTTTGGTGCTCTACTTATCTCCCTGGGTTTCCATCTTTACTCAATCTATTATCTATATGTTCCATTCTTTCTTGCCAGATATCTGCTCTTTTAATAATTTTTTTTTTTTTTTTTTTTTGAGACAGAGTCTCACTTTGTTGCCCAGGCTAGAGTGAGTGCCATGGCGTCAGCCTAGCTCACGGCAACCTCAAACTCCTGGGCTCAAGTGATCCTCCTGCCTCAGCCTCCCGAGTAGCTGGGACTACAGGCATGCGCCACCATGCCTGGCTAATTTTTTTCTATATATATTAGTTGGCCAATTAATTTCTTTCTATTTATAGTAGAGACAGGTCTCGCTCTTGCTCAGGCTGGTTTCAAACTCCTGACCTCGAGCAATCCGCCGGCCTCCGCCTCCCAGAGTGCTAGGATTACAGGCATGAGCCACCGCGCCTGGCCTAATAATTTTTTAATCTAGTATTTTAAATTGTTTTCAGCAGGAGGGTCAATCTGGAAACTTTTCCTGCCCTATTACTAGAAACTGAAGCCCAAAGGCAATATTTTTTGTATAACTATTTTGTAACTGGTTACTTTTCTATTTTAATGCCTATCATGTAGTCAGTGAATGTAATTAGTTCAGGCTCAAACTTATTTATTTCCCTGGAGAAGCTGAGACAGAAACAGAGAATCATATGTTTCCTAGTACTTAAGAAAACATGGCTTCCTGGCCCATCTCACGTGACAATAATGAGGCTCACAGGATTGACTTGGTCCCTATAGAGCCCCCGCAGCCTCTTTATTCTCCCCCCTCCCACATATTAAGCAGCATTCAGATTGTTCCCACTGACTTAAGCCCTCTACTTGTTCTTCTTCCCTCAACCTAAGTGTGGCTGAATCCTTCATTTTGTGCACTAGCAGGTAGGAAATGCTCAGTGGTTCTCAACCGGGGGGCAATTTTGTGACCCCCACCCTGGGCACATTTGACAATGTCAGGAGACATTTTTGTCACACTAGGGGTAGGGGTGCTACTGAAATCTAGTGAGTAGATGCCTGAAATGCTGCTAAACATTCATCTTTGCCCCACGACAAAGAATTCTTCATGTCTTCAATCTCGGCACAAAGTCTACAGTGCCAAGATTGAGACATGCTGGGAAATGATGACTCCAGAGAGTTTTGCCCATGAGAGGATGACTTCCTCAAAGAGTGTAGGTGGCAGAAAGTATGGGCTATATTATCAATCAAATGCAATTCTGTTACCTCATGGGAGGAAGATCTAACTGTTAGGTCCCTCTCTAATATAAAAGCAACAACAGTACATCAAACTGGCATCATCCCTGGGCTGAGAGAAAACTTCCACAGGGATATTTCAGCAGAACATGTTTCATTCATTGCAATACATATAAACTGTCTTTGGGGACATGTGCACGGTGTGACTTAGTTAAGTACAAGAGAGAACAGTCCTATCTTCCAGTCCCATTTGTTTCCCACAAGAGTGGAAAAGTCACTAATTGTGTATCGAGTGTTAAGACAAATAACAGCAATTCAGAATAATTTAAACTCCCGCAAGAGGGAATTTGACCAAGGATCTCCCTGGGGGGCCATTTAGTAATTTCACTGATATCTGATTATTGGAGTTACTGAATCAATATGCATCACCAACAATTTCAGTGGCTTCCACTCAGGAGACCACTTTCCCTCAGAAAAAATAATTCACTAGCACCTGAGAAACAAAGAGATTCTCCTCAACATGATTCAGTCACATTTTAATATCAATGTTTAATTTATGGCACAAAATATATAAAATGTTGATGATTCTGTACCAAATAATATTGTACCAGTAGACTTCCTGAGGTCATTAATAAGGAGAAATGAAATAATCTTTAGGAGAGAATATGAGCCAGTCAGGGTTCAGTCAGAGCAGCAGAAACACGACTCATGATGTAGATTGCAGGATTTCTTACAGGGATTAGCCTCATGCCTTTTTGGGGGTAGTGGAGTGGTTCTGGCAAGGCTGCTGTTTCTGCATCTAGCGTTAAGCCGGAAGTAACTATAGGTCACCTAGACCAGCAGTTGGAGAAGAGGCAAGCACGGATGCAAGCAAAAACAAGCTAGAACATGCATCTCTCACCACCTCCAGCCTCAATGCCATGGGTAACCTTCAGGAAAAGCTGGTTTTGCTGTGGCCCTACACATGCACTTGCCTCAGAGACCTCTAAGGAGGGAACTTGTCAGGAGTTAGATGAGCTGGGTGTCCAGGCACTGCCCTGTGGTTGACAAGGTGAGCCAGTGGATTGGTGACAACCTGCCTGGCACTCTACAGTGGCATGTAAACATAGCTGCTGCTTCACTTCTGCCTTCTAAATCTCACGCATCTTCCTATTGTGGACACCCCTAACCTGTACCACACAGAGAAGGGAATTATGGAAAGCACAGTGTAAAGCCACCACAAACATCCTGCTTTTCAAAGGAAGGGCAAATACTCATGAATAAGCATTTCCCACCATGAAATGAGTGGATGATGATATAAAAGGATGGCAACAGCTTTAGGATTGTGGACATCAGAGAACGGAATTCCAGAGGATGGTAAATAAAGATAAAATGACACAGGGAGTCTTATTCAGGGAATTCTCTATCCAGGAGGATGGGAACTGTGGAACAGACCATGAGTATGTTTAGGCTGACAGCCATACCTGTGATAGGAGTGGATAACAGTAGAGGCTGGAAGCTAATTCCTTAGAGACTATGCTGTTTGACTCTACCTTATAAATGTGGGACTGTACAGATTTGTTTAAAAGACTACGTAAGCTGAAGATTGGAAGGTTAACAAATCAAAAAAGGACATATAATACTTTCTATAGAATCTGAGAAGGCATTTGACATCCGTTAACAATTTAAGATGAATTATTAAAAAATGAATTATTAAAGATGAATTATTAAAAAACCACAAACTGATGAATTTACTTCCTTATCCTGATAAAATGTAACCAAAAAAATCAGCATTATGATTTATGGAAAAATGCTAGCAGCAACCCCATTAAAAGCAAGACAAGACAAGGATAGTTTTGATTATCCCTACTATTTAATTTTTAAAAAATTTAGCCAAAACAATTAGAGAAATAAATCAAAAAGCGTAAAAATTGAAAAAGAGAGAGGCAAGTTATCATTATTCATAGATAAAATGATATCTTTTTGCTAGAAAACCCAACAGAATGAACTAAAACAACTGTTACAAATAATAAGGAATTTTAGTACATTTCGAGGTATAAAATTAATATACAGAAAACAATAGCTTTTATACAAATAGATGACAGCCAATTACAAGATACACTGGACAATTACAATAGCCAAATGGCCAAAAAAAAAAAAAATTAAATACCAAGAAATAAGCTTAATAAAAAATGTGCAAAATTTATATAAAGAAAACTACAAAAGGATTTTAAGGGACAAAAGAAATATATACCATATTCTTAGATAGAATGACTCAATATTATAAAAATGTTGGTTCTCCATAAATTAATCTAAAAATTTAATAGAATTTCAATAAAAATTCCATGGACTGTGGGGGAAATATACAAGCTGAATCTAAAGTTTGTATGAAAGAATTAACAAGAGAGAGGGGCGTCGTGGCTTGTGCCTGTAATCCTAGCACTCTGGGGGCTTGAGGCGGGAGGATCGCTTGAGCTCAGGAGTTTGAGATCAGCCTGAGCAAGAGTGAGATCATCTCTACCAAAAAGAAAGAAAGAGAAAGAAAGAAAGAGAAAGAAAAAGAAAGAAAGAAAGAAAGAAAGAAAGAAAGAAAGAAAGAAAGAAAGAAAGAAAGAAAGAAAGAAAGCCAGCCAGCCAACCAGCTGGGCATTGTAGTGGCTCACGCTTGTAGTCCCAGCTACCAGGGAGGCTGAGGCAGAAGGATGGCTTGAGCCCAGGAGCTGGAGGTTGCAGTGAGCTACAATGATGCCTCTGCACTCTACCCAGGGTGACAGATCGAGATGCTGTCTCAAAAAAAAAGTATTTTTTTTCATACCCCCCATTTATTTTGATATTCTTATTGCTCTGGCTATGTATTTCAAACTAGTAGTTTGTGCACAGAGTCCTCTTTTTATTGCCTGAGATACCTCTTAGAGTAGTGAAAAGAAATGTGACGTATCTATTTTAGGCTGCAGGTCTAGGGGTTGCTTGGGACAGCTCGAACCTCTGCATTTAGCCATCTTCTGTGAATAGTAGGCTCCTTGAGACATATTATTCTCATGGCAATGGCAAGGGGGTGAATGCAACTACATAGGTATGTGTTCAAGCTTTTGCTCATGACACGTCTGCTAACATTTTATTGGCCAAAGCAAGTTACATGGGCAAACCAACATCAGTGGGGCAGGGGGATATCCTTTTTTTCTACTGGGAAGGGTAAGGAAGTAAGTACTGGCTGAACAATAATCTAACTATCACAGACACATAGAATGTTCACACACACACACAAAACCCAGAAGCAAATGTCTTTTAAAAGTATAAAAAGATGCTTAACTTTTATTTATAACACAGGAAACACAAACTAAACTACTCAAGATAACATTTTCCACCTATTAGATTGGTAAAGATAAACATGGTTTGATAACACTTATGTCATTGAGGATGTCGGGAAACAGGAACCTCTTACAAGTATAAACTATAATACCCCTAAGGAGAATAATTTGGCAGTTATATCAAAATTCACATACTGCTTGATCTAGGAATTCTAGTTTGAGGAATTTACCCTGCAGTTATACTGGCACATGTTTAAAATAATAATCCAGGGTTATTCATTGCTGAATTTCTTATTGAGATAGCAAAATATTGGGCAGGTCCTATCAGGATAACTCAAACCCATCTGCTTTCCATAGAGTCCATTCAGGACATGGGAAGACTCTTTCTCCCAAAATGGAAGAGTGAGCCACTCCCATTGCTTTCCTCTCCTTCTCTGGCAATTGCAGGCTGGGCCAGTCTCTTCCCACCTTTGACTTTCCTTAGATCATTTTTTTTGCTCTGCAGGCACTAATTTGGATGCCTCCCAACTCCAGGAGACATATGTCAAGCTTCCCCTAGAACTAAGCTCTTGCGGTGGTTCCAGGGCCCACAACTCTGCCTTTTAAACCCATCCAACCAGTGAGTTATGATGCTAGTCTCCTCTCCAGGAAATACTGCTGCTTTTAAAGCCTCCTCACTTGGAATGTGGTTGAGGAAGAACCCATCTTTCTCACCCCTATGGGCATGAGAGAGGAAATGAAACAGAAATCTTTGCTTCTGTAAGTTTTCTGGGCTGGTCTGAGTGCAGTGGTGTTTACAACTAATTGGTCACAGCCAGCTACAGATTTCCTTTGCTGCCTCTCCACTCCCACTGTTTCACTTGACTAGCCTAAAAAAAAAAAATAAAAATTTAAAAACAAATTTAAAAAGTGTAAGTTTTGTGATGGATCCCTCTAATACATCTCTGGCTTCTAGGGGCTGTTGGAGTTGATGACTGCTGACCTAGTTTTGTCACCTCTTTGCAAGTCTTTCTAAAATGCATGGGCCTCTGTCATACAGCATTTTCAGCCTTGGGATTTAAGCCAGAGCCTCCAAACAGGAATGGTCTCATGTGCTATCTTGTTAGAGAGGTATACAACTGTATGCTCATTGAACAGCTGTTGACAAATAGGACCGTCCTGCGCTCTGGGGGCAATTTCTTTTTATCCAAATTGTTTGGATTCGGGGACATTTTGTTTTTTCAAATTGAAGGATACTAATGTCCCACATCCTGCAAGACCTTTAAATTCCACCTAGACTCTAATTCTATTTTGTATATGAACAAAAAGTATTTTTTTACACTAACTTTTACAGGAATGCAATTACTATTTCAAATGAGGAAATACTGTACTGGATTTTATTTTACTATATTTAGTTGTTGAGTATCTCAGAAAATCCCATCACTGATGACATCATTGTTCTTGGTACTTGGTTGGCCAATATACACACCTCGCTTTAAGTGTCTCATTCACAGTGTATATACATGGCATATATTCTAGGTATATGTATTAATACAAATATTTATCTACCCCTTATTACAAAATGTAAAAGATAAACAAAAAGCATAAAAAATATTCACTTGAATGCTGTCTTATTTCTCTTAAATCCTTCAAATATAGGTGCAAGAATCTGAGTACTTCATTGTGTCTTCTAGTGCATTGATGCCCATTTACATATTTTAGAAAACATTTTATTATAAATTATTTTTCTTTCTCTTATGTACCATAGTTAGGACTGTATATTGAATTTATATTTTTATTTATCTGGATAAAAAACTTATATTTTCTGTGAATTTCATTTCAGAATAGTTAAGAAGGGGTTAAATTTGTTTTTCTATAGCATTTAAGTCTGATAGCATTGAGAAAAACCAACATAGAAGAAACTCTGTCTGGCAAAACCTATAAAGCAATAATGATGTGGTTGTGAGAGGACCAGGTCTTATCTGGAGGGCTAGGGTATGAGGGAGTCTTACTTTTCACATTTTCACTTTTAAAATATTATATATATATATATATATATATATATATGTATTACCTACTCCCAAAAGAAGAAAATAATTATAAAGAAAAAGATTAGCTACTACCAAAAAAGAGATGTTCATAGCAAATTTTGTTGCCACTTTTTTAGATTGCTAACATGCAACTGATCGATTTCCTTTTATTCCCTTTTATTTTCCTTTTATTCCTATAATAAGTAAAGAGATTGAAATAGTAAGCATAGAAACTTCCTACAATGAAGCTTGGACGTCTTTACTGGTGAATACTACCAAACACTTAAAGAAAAAGTAATGCCAATTCTTCACAGATTCTTCCAAAAAATAGAAGAAGGAACACTTCACAATGCATTCTATAAGGTCCTAATACTAAAACCAGACAAAGACATCACAAGAAAAGAAAAAGAAAACTGTAGACCAATATCCCAAGTAAATATAGATGCAAAAATACTAACAAAATACTAGCAAACTAAATCTAGCAACATATAAAATGGATTATATACCATGACCAAATTTAATCTATTCCAGGAATGCAAGCTTGGTGTAATATGTGAAAATCAATTTCACACATTATATTAATTAGAATGAAGGACAAAAAACACATGGTCATCTCCATTTGACAAAATCTAACACTCTTTCATAATAAACATATTCAAAAAACTAGGAATGGAAGAGAACTTTCTTGAGCTAATCAAAGGCATTTTAAAAATCACTGACAGTAAAATCATACTTACCAGTGAAACTTCTGCTTAAGATCAGAAACAATACAAGGATGTCTGTTCTTGCCACTTCTAGTGAACCTTGTACTGGAGGTCCTAGCCAAAGCAGTTAAGCAAGGAAAAGAAATATATCCAGATCGGAAACGAAAATGTAAAACTATCTCTATTAGCAGATGATATAATCTTGTATATAGAAAATTGTAAGGAATTCACAAAAAAATTACTAGAACTAATGAATGAGTTCAGTAAGGTTGCAGGCTACAAGATTAATATGCAAAAACCAACTGTATTTCTCCCATCCAAGTACTAATCAGGCCCGACTCTGCTTAGCTTCTGAGATCAGACAAAATTGGGCACATTCAGGGTGGTATGGCTGTAGACCACTTCTATACACTAGCAATAAACAATCCAAAAGTGAAATTACAAAAAGAACACAATTTACAATAGTATCAATAAAATACTTTGGAATACATTTAGCAAAAGAAATATAAGACTTTTACACTGAAAACTACAAAACATAATTGAAAGAATTTAAACAAGACCGAAATAAATGGAAAGGCAGATCATGTTCATCGATTGGAAGGCTTGATATTGTTAGGATGACAAAACTGATCTACAGATTCAATGCAATCCCTATCAAAATCCCAATTGCCTTTTTTGAAGAAATCAGCAAGGCCGGGCGCGGTGGCTCAAGCCTGTAATCCTAGCTCTCTGGGAGGCCGAGGTGGGCGGATCATTTGAGCTCAGGAGTTCGAGACCAGCCTGAGCAAGAGCGAGACCCCATCTCTACTATAAATAGAAAGAAATTAATTGGCCAACTAATATATATATAAAAAAAAAATTAGCCGGGCATGGTGGCACATGCCTGTAGTCCCAGCTACTTGGGAGGCTGAGGCAGCAGGATTGCTTGAGCCCAGGAGTTTGAGGTTGCTGTGAGCTAGGCTGACGCCATGGCACTCACTCTAGCCTGGGCAATAAAGTGAGACTCTGTC
>VSMD01002169.1:0-22716 GCA_008750895.1 Mirza zaza | reverse complement strand
CGCATAAACTCATAGAGTATGTTCTTTACTGGGGAGTTTGAGGGATTCTTCTAGAGTAATTGTGACTATGTGCAAGTTTTACCATATGTCATGACTTTGGAGACTAACCCCAGAGAAAGAGAACAGGGGGTTGGAAAGGTAATACGCAAAAAAGTAGCCAAAAACAGTGTCTGTCCTCCTAGGAGTTAAATGCAACTCTAAGAAACAAATCTAACTTAGTAGGTAAACAACATAGAGAGAACCCAGGTACTGCAGGTGGGTAATGGAGACCATCACCCCAGTTGAATAGACTCATAAAAAAGACCTAATCCTGACCAATGAGGTAGGGTTCACAGACAACACACACGGCTATATCTTCTGACACCGAAGTAGATGCAAAACTTCCGTCAGCTATCTTCCCCTTTATTAAATAGAGCATAAGAAAGGAACATAGTGAGTTACACAGGAGAACTCCACAAAAACTGCAAAGATCAAGGAATCATGTTTTCAAAGAGTTTCCAGTAAGATGTCTTCCACACTCATCTCTTCTCTGCACCCTGCCCACATCCTATTCCCTTTCGCTTGCCTGAGAAGACAATCATCGCATTAAGTGATTAAGTGCTTTTCTTCTGACTCATAGTTCATAAGACCACTGTATGAATTTCAATTAGTTTTTCTGACTGTGTGAAGGGGAAATAAAAAAGGAACAGAAAAAGAAAAAAAGGAAGAACAGACCTTGGAGAACAGTTGTAGGGAAGCATTTTCAATCTCCTCACATAGTTCTGTATTTATTTATTTATTTTAAACCAGGGCGAAACTGCAGTAAGACAGCAAATTTCCCAAGAATCAAATGCTCCTTAAGTGAGCAGTGCCAATACTAATTATTTGTTTGGAGAACTGTGCTACATGGAAAGAGTATCTGTGGTTTTCAACCTCAGTTCCAAGTTCCAGTTGGATGGCTACCAGCTGTGAAACTTTATGCAAATAATGACAACTTTCTGAAACACTGTTTCCTCATTTATAAAATAGAAAAATATAATATTAATGCATATATCGTGAGCTGGCTGTGAGAATTAAATAAAGTTGTATACATAAACTTCCATAAAAACACTCACATATGGAAAACAATAGTGCACGGTGGTAAAAACAAGGACTCTGGAGATAGGATGCTGCGGTTTGAAACTTGCTAGCTGTGTGGTTTGGGGATACTTAATCTCTTGGTGCCTCAGTTTCCCATATGTAAAATGCAGATGCTATGATACGGTGATGACACCTAGCACACTGCAAACACTACATAAATTCCAGCTACCATTATTATGTAACGTACTGGTGTTTGGGTTGAGTCATAATAATGACAGCAGCGTGCATTAAGGCAGAAGAGAGAAGGAATAGGAAGAAAATGATGTCACTTCCCAAAGTTAAGTGTGTCTTACGGAAAAAAATAAAATAGTGTGTCCAGACTTATGTAAGTCCAGACTTATTTAGAATTTAATAATGCAGACTCAGAATTTAAAAGTAAAGCCCTATTATTTATAAGAACTGCTTTGCAAGAAAAAAGAGAGTGGTCTCCAATTAGAACACAGCCCAATTCCCATCACACACCAATTGGCATCTTTTTCTTTCGAGTTCATCTCAATAACCACTTTGAGAATTGTCTTGTGGTCACCGAGGGGAGGAAGGACACTACAACACTTAGGTAGGGTTGATGAGAACAAAAAACAATCGGGGAAAGTTAGTTTATGATATTCAGCAATGGAGAGACTATCCTTTATTTATGAGTTAGTAATCCCACTCCCTGTACCCCTGCCAAAACTATTTAAAGGAGGTAGGATAAAATACATATAAAAACCTTCTCATGGTATTTGTCTAGCAAGCACTTCAGATCTAGAAAAGGTAATAGTGTTTGCCTTTGGGACTGAAGAGTTTAACCTCCAATTGCTGACAACTAGTGGGGAGGGGATGATTTCCCCATCAACTCCTCTTCAGTGCTTTGGGATTTTCCATTTAAATTAATCCTAACCCCAAAGGAAGAGAACAGGCCACAAGGGAATTAGGAAAACAGCGATAACAATAACACACCAGTATTTTCATTTATTGCACTCCTACGACGTGCCGGCACTGTGGTAAGTGTTTTTGCATGCATAAGCTCACTTAATCCTCCTAAAGAATCTATGGAAATAGGACTATAGAAGGAAATTGAGGTATTAATACGGAGAAATAAGCAACTCGTCCAAGCTTACACATCTAAAAATATTGAATTCAGGATCTAATTCCAGTTCTCCCTGGCTCCAGGAAAAGTTCCTTATACCCCTATGTCATATTGAAGTTAGGAAAGTCTTGACATCTCACACAAAAGAGACCAATGTAGGGATTTCTCTGGTCGGTGAATCAGTAACACCCATTTAACAACCACCATTTTACAAATTTGTCAAATGAGTAAGTACCTATGAGAATCTGCTTTCGTTGCAGCTGCTGTTTTTTTCTTTTTAATTGATAACATGGGGAAAAAATCATACATAGTGAACATAGGCCCCTTTCCTGAGAAAGCTTAAAACTCAAAGACGTATAAAAACAATATTCAAGGAAGAGAGAGTGCACTCAAAAGAAGACCTAAGGCCCTGCTTGCTGCAGGCAGCATGATCTTTGAGGGGTGGGCTGCTCCCAGACAGCACCAGAGGTAGGACACGGGTCTGTTTAGCAATGGTCATGGCACAGGCTGCGTGGAGGGGCTGCGGGCTGTTGCTTCCCCTGCAATCTACCATGATGCAGGGAGAGAGGGTCATTAATAATCATTAGCGTAAGGCTTACAGGTGCTGCAGCAGATGTTGCCTGGCAGGAAAATTGGCAGCATCTGAGAACACAAACCAGGAGGTAATTTTCATCATGGGACAATTCTCAAAAGATGTCCAGCTTAATTCAAAATGCGTTCACTCTCCCAGCCTTCACATGGGATGGGATCTTCACCTGTTCTGACTTACCCAGGAGTTAGATGCTCCTCCTATGTGCTCCCATTACCCTGCAGCTTACCCCCTTCAAAACCTCTACCCCACTGAATTATGATTGTCCTCCCTCATTAGATTGTGAGTTCTTTGAGAAACTAAGGCATTTCTCATTCATCTTTGTATATCTAGCACCCAGCACATGATAGGTGCTCAGTTATTGCTGAATGAATGAGTGATTAAATGAATGAATAAACCAACAGATGGATAGATGGGTGGATGGGTGAATGGATGGGTGGGTGGGTGGGTGATGAATGGATGGATAGACAGATGGGTGGGTGGGTGGATGGGTGAATGAATGGATAGATGAATGAATGGATTGGTGGGTGAATGGGTGGATGGATGGGTAGATGGGTGGGTGGGTGATGGATGGATGGATAGACACATGGGTGGGTGGATGGATGGGTATGTGGAAAGCATAGCCTACAGGTAAAATTTTTCAATCAACCTCCCCCTCAGAACCAAAATTCTCAAAAATGACATTGGGAACACCCTACTGTCACAAGAACATCATCTCACCTTTAGAAAACATTTTGTTATTTTACTATGTGTTTGCATAACCACAACCCTATTTAATTCCCAAAACAGCCTTTCATGACACATTGGGAAAATGTGATCAACTCATTTCCCAAATGAGGAAAACAGCTCACAAAGGATAAATGAATTTCCCAATGTCAAGCAGTAAGTATGTGGAAGGGATGGATTTTAATCCAAGTTTCCTGATGACCACGACGTGGGCTCTTCCTGACACTATCCCAGGCCCCTTCCAGGTTCTCTGCTACTAGGGAAGCAGCTCTCACTCAGAATGAGACTCTACTCTGTGACCACCAATCGGGAAGATGAACTGAGCACACTTCTGCATACTTGCAGCACAGAACACAGAATCCTTAAGCCCTCCTGCCTATTTTGTTCTCCACTCACTGGTGGAGGAAACTGGTATTTCTGCTCCCCTAGAATTGTTGACTAGAGACCAGAGTTGAAGACAAGGAGGCCATAAGCATCCCATATTATACTGAGATTCTCCAGTAAGAAGGGTCTGGATCTCCCTGTAGGGGATGAGAAGGGTGTGTTCTCTATCTCCAGAGCCAAATGTCTTAGTAAAGATTAAAGATGACTGTAAGCAGAAGTAAATGGCATTCAATCCCCACCTGCCCATCTAACGAAAGAGTTTTTCTTCCACTCTATACCTAACTAAACATGGGCAGCTACGTGGCGGGAGATGTTAGGAAACAGAGAAGAAAAAATTGTATAGCAGCTGTATGCCCATCAGCTGTGTTTGACATAGCAAGAATGAGAGGGTTTCCTGGGAGCCAAGTGGAAAACTGAAATGATAGCCTAGTTTCAGCTGTGTGGGTGGTACATTATCCTCAGGGACTAGACATAGGGTAAAAGGACTCAGACAACTGCAAAATGCTATGGAGTGAAAGACAGGAGTGAATAATGAAAGAAGTTGGAAGAGGATCATGTCAATCATGGTTCAACCAGAGAAGCAAAACCACTAGAGTAGAATGGAGCAGAGGGACAGAGAGATGACAAGGAATTGGCTTACACAATTGTGGGTGCTCACTAATTAAGACCAAAGTCCACAGGTCAAACAGTCAGGAAGGGAAGCTAGAATCCCAGGAGTATAGGACTAACCTCATTGTCTATAGGACAATGTCCACGCTCTCTGACCTTCTTCTTTCCTCCCTCCCCCTCACCCCCCAGGGAAGGGCTAAGGCTTCCTTCGAAGGACTTCCAAAGGATCAAGTCAAACCTACCTATGATAATCTTTGTAATTTAAAGCCAACTGATTAGGGACTTTAAATACATAGAGTCATAGGTTTGTGTTTGATTGAATGACTAAGAGAAGGTATATGGGTGCTAAGAAATGGCTGCTACTTCTCTTCCATCCTCCAATTTTCAAAAGAGATAGGAAGAATAAGTTCAACTATTGTACAACATGATGACTGCAGTTGATAAGGATGTATTGTATTCTTGGAAATTAATAAGAGCATAGATTATAAATGTTCTCACCACAAAAAAGATACATATGTCAGGTAATACATACATTAATTAGCTCCATTTAGCCATTCTACAATATGTACATACTTCAAAGCAGCATATTGTACATGATAAATATATAATTTCTATTTGTCAATTTAAAATAAATAAATAAATAAAAGAAGACATACAAATGGCCAATGGGTATATGAAAAGGTGCTCAACATAACTAATCATCAGGGAAATGCAAATGGAAACTACAGTGAGATTTCACCTCACACCTGTTAAAATGGCATATATATATAAAGAGAATAATAATAAACATTGGTACAGATGCAGAGAAAAAAGAATCCTTGTATGTTGATGGTGGTGATTTAAATTGGTGCAGCCAATTGCACTATTGCACTATGGAAACCAGTATGAAGGTTTCTCAAAAATCAAAAATAGAAGTACCACATGATGGAACAAAACCACCTCTGGGTATATAGCTAAAAAAATTGAAATCAGGATCTCAAAGAGCTATCTGCACTCTCATGTTTATTGCAGCACTAGACACAATAGCCAAGACATGGCAGCAACCTAAATGTCCATCGATGGATGAATGAAGACAATGTTGTATATTCATATAATGGAATATTATTCAGCCTTAAAAAGAAGGAAATTCTGCCATTTGTGACAACATGGTTGAACTGGGATGACATTATGCTAAGTGAAATAAGCCAGACACAGAAGAACAAATACTACATGACATCACTTATATGATGAATATAAATTGTTAATAGTCAAAACCTCATAGAAGCATAGAGTGGAACGGTGGTTGCCAGGGGCTGGGGAACGAGGGAGATATTAGTCAAAGAATACAAAGTTTTGGTCACACAAGATGAGTACTAGAGATCTACTGTACATCATAGTGCCTATAGTTAATAATACTGTATTGTGTGCTTTATAATATGCTAAAAGGGTAGATCTTGTGTTTTTATCACAAAATAATAATAGTAATAAGGTGGGGGAACTTTTATAGGTGATGAAGAGGTTTATGGCACAGATGGTGGTAATGGTCACATGGGTATATATTTATCTCTAAACTCATCAAGTTGTACACATTAAGTATGTAGAGCATTTAGCATGTCAATCCTACCTCAATATGATGGTTTAAAAAAAAAATAAAAAGATAAATTGCTACAGCTTTTCTATCTCTATTTCTGTATATTTGCTACATATCTGATAGGCCTCTTTTGAGTTTTGGAGGCAACACATTGCACACCTAGGAATCCTGCTCCAGCCCAAATCTTGGGAGACGTGGAGGACTGCTCACTGTGAAGGGAGCCTGAAGCAGGAAGTGTTCAGGAACAGGTCCAGGTTGTAGTGCAAACAGCCCTGCCACTTAGGGAATATGTTCTGGCAAACCCTCTGCTGTTTGAGGGGCAAGTGATGGAAAAGATGTGGGTTTATAGCAATCCCGATGGGAGAATCGCAAGGCAGAATCTGGAGTTCTGGAACAAAGCCTTGGCTTCTGCTATGGAAAATGATATGTTTCAGGGGAAAAAGAAAAACCCAGCTCTTGACATGTTCCTGGACCTGGTAGAGATGGAATGCCGAATCATGAGACACCAAGTAAAGGTGCATCCAGAACTGCCCATCATAAGCTGCGTCCGGTTTATCTCACTAACTAATAAAGTCCGGTTGGCCCAAAGGCAATTCAAATGGACGGAGCTCCACTGGGAACAGAGGGCACAGGCAAGCTGCACAAGCAGGTAACACGGATTCACCTGTCATCCATCACAACGACACCACCATGTCTCTCTCTCTCAGCTCACACAGACAGCCATATGGGAGGTACCGTAAGATGAACTGAAGGAAGAAGAAAAAGCCCAAGTATGGCTTTGCAAGGATAGGCTTGGTAGGAGGGTACAAGTCAAAAACAGATGAGAGCCGCATTGCCATGTTCCTGTCTCACTCAAGGGTAGCCTTGGAAGACAGTGGAGAGAATATCTTTCCAACAGTGGTTCAGGTAGTGCACTGATCAACTACTGTGCATGAAAAAAGAAGAGACCTCGAGGTTTATATGTATGAATATGTATATACACACATGAACTCATGGGCAATGGCAAATGTCCTGCATGCTGGTCAACACAAAGAGGGTAAAAGATTGGAGCAGATGAGGAGGTCTGAGCCTATAGATGGCAATAAAGGCACAAGTGTAAAGTGTGATGATATTATCCTTGCTCATTATGACTCATCAGAAAGCATCTACCACAGAGAGCCAGTAAATTTCCAATTAGATACATTGAATCATTCAGTTGATATTAATCAGCCTTCATCAGCTGCCACCACGCCAAAGTGCCAGAAAAATATGAACAAAGTGGCAGCGACAGAGCTTTGCACTGGACAAACAGCAAAGACTTGCATTTACGAAAGTTGACCCAGCCTCTGACACCTCTGAATGTCTAACTAGCAAGCAACAGAGATCAAAGCTGAGACTGGCACTATTCCTTGAGAAAACCAACTGGTGGCCACATGGTGGCAAGCTGCCTACAATGGGTCCCTTTCAACTCAATGAGTCCCTTTCAACTCAGAAGAGCCAGTGATGCAGTCGTACAAAAGTCAACACTTATTCTGGATTTGCCTTTCCTGGTGGCAGAGCCTTAGCCAGCACCACCATCCAAGGACCAGTGGCATGCCTGATTAACAGGCACTGACTCCCGCACCAACGTAACACTTAAGCAAAGGACCCACTTCACTGTGCAGGAGGTTCTGGGGTGTGCCCGTGGCCATGCGACTCAGTGGTGCTGTCACACACTGCAGGACCCGGGGCAGCCAGCTTGACACGATATGGGACCAGCCTGTCTCCGCACTTCCTGTCTCCCTGGCTGAAAGCCTGACACATAACGATGGCAAGAAAAGCTTGGCATGAGACACGAGATTAAAGTTTAAACTGTATGGTCTTTTAATAACTGAAAGTATCTTGGGAATTATGAAATGCTGCACCCCCTCAAACCATTAAGGGACCTGCTCCCTGAGGGAAAGGGAGATTTGGCATAGCATGATTGGGAGCAGCACCTATACAAAAATAAAACCATTTCATGCTTGTGTTTTTCTTAATTGAGAGCACTCAATGAAATGGTTGCATTTATTGTTTTCTACCCGCTGTCAGCAGAGCCCATCTGGGAGGGCACAGATGTTGCACCCATACTGTACAATTTGGTGTCCACAGATTGACACTCTCCAAAGGTTTCCTTTGCTCTGATGGCTGCTGAATTATTCACATCCCCAAGTGCTTTCTGAGCCTGGATTGTCATTATTAAGTGTCCTTTCTGCAACACCCATCCTCTCTCCCTCCATAAAAGAACCTTCTTCCCTATTGTCTTGCTCATTTGCAATTCGTTCTCCTAATCATCCCAGCTTTGTCTGCACTAAAGAGCCGTCCTGGACTCTTTCTATATAATCCTCCCTCACTTCAATTAGGGAGGGAGCAGCAGCAGCTGACTCACTTCAAAGATTCACTCTTTTAAAAAAAATTTATTGTTTCCTGATTGGAAAACACTTTAAATAAAGTGTCCTAAATATACTTAACTGCTCTTTCATTTTAATTTAATACCAGGAGGTATGAAAAAAAAAAAAAAAAAGACTAATTGAGCTTTAACAATATGCCTTTAAAAGGCTGGAAATTTTTAAGTGGCTTAACAGGGCTACAGAGTTTGGAAATCTCATGGAATGAAAATTCATTTATGTCACTGTTTTCCGTCTTACACAGAATATCATTACGTATGTACGTATATGTATACACACATATATGTATATTACTATTGACATGGAAAATGATGGGGCGGGAGGCGTGTGCCAGAATGCCGCCAGCCTCATGCTGCTGCCTGTTTCTGGCCACATTGTTTGCGTGATCCTGATTGGGTAATTTGTGAATCCCACTGTTGTTGATTTGATGTTAAAGCTCGTTGCTGATTGGATGTTAAAGCTTGATGTTGATTGGATGTTAAAGCTTGTAGTTGATTGGACACTTTTTGAGCCCTACCAAGGGTATAAAAGCAGGAGGAGGACAAGGAAGGGGGGCAGAGGATCAGAAGACAGGAGGAGAGCTGTAACACTAGGTGTGCTGAGCCTGCCAGAGGAATAAAGGCTGTTCTCTGACTCTTCGTGTGCCGCTCGGTTCTTTCCCCAGTCAAGAGCTGGAACACCAGCTGTACATGTTGCTGCAACACTATAAACATGTATATGTATGTGTGTATGTGTTTATATATCCCAAATTGACAATCTTTGTATTTATAATATACACATAGGTATATATTTGTATATTGTATATTTGCATATTACAAATATACACACACATATACAAATATACACACACATACAGACCTTACAGGTATTATTTATACATATACACACATACACCTCACATAGAACATATATATATACTCTATATATTTAGATAATATATTCTATAAATTATCTATATATATACATATTCTAAATATTTATATACATACACACACACATATCACTCAAAACTAAAAACCCTTTGGGCAACCTTTGGCCAAAGAAGCCTAAAAGAATCAGCACACATATACTTGGACTTCCCTCCTATTACTATATATGAACTGCTTATACTCCTACCTGGAGCCATCCCCTCCATATCTTCACAAGACCCCATGCCCCCTCTTCTATACAAAGACATTTAACTAGCAACTCTCTTACATTCTCCCATTTTCCATTCCTACTGGGTTTTTTCCTAACAGCATAAAGCATTATTACTTCTCCAACTTAAGAGATGATAATGATGATTATAGATATTTTCTTAGTCCCTCTATTCCCTCCAGCTTCTACCCATTTCTCTGCTCCTCTTTACGTTAAAGTACCTTGAAAGGGTTGTCTCTGTCCACTCTCTTTCATTTATCTCACCTCATTTTTTCTTAAACTCATTCTACTTAGGCTCTTGCCACCAACAAGCCACTGAAACTGTTCTCATCAATGTCAGCGGGGACGTCCACATTGCTCAATGCTGGGTCAATTACTGCTCTTCATTTTCTTGACCTGCCAGCAGCATTTAACATATTTGTTCTTTACTTTCTCTTAGATACACTATTTTTTTTTTCACTTTTCCTCTAGAACACCATACAGCTCTGATTTTTCTCTAAACTCTAACCACGCCTTCTTAATATTTTTGTTAATTTCTGTTCTTTTTCCTTAGACTTCAGGCTCTAAAGATTGAGTCCTCGAACTCCTTTTCTTGATATTCTCCTCCAGTCTCTTGGTTTGTTAATAAGTTCTATCCAGGTGTTGATCATTCCCAACTATTTTAAAAATCTCCAGCCCAATCCTCTCCTCTGAACTCCATGTTCCTATAACCAGCTGCCTACTGGACAGATGCCCAACAGACATCTCAAATGTAACAAGTCTAGAATTGAAATCCTGCCCTTCTCCCCAGCCCTGCTCTCCCAACCTTCCAGTTACTTGGCATCAGCTTTGACTCCTCTGTGTCAAGCTCTGTGGACTCCATGGTACCAACCCCAGCCCAGGCACCATCACTACTTGCCTAGATCATATAAGGGCCTCCTACTTGGTCTTCCTGCTTCCAGCCTTTCTCCCCTATGTTCTGAGCTCAACGCAGCACTCGTAGCGATCCTTTTAAGATGTAAGTCAGATCTCTTATTTTTTAATTTCAGAATATTACGGGAGTACAAATATTTAGGTTACATATATTGCCTTTGCCCTACCTGAGTCAAAGCTAAAAGTGTGCCCATCCCCCAGACAGTGCGCACCACACCCATTAGTTGTCAATCTACCCATCCCCTCTTTCCGCCTCCTACCTGCCCAACACCCCAGGTCATTGACACTCTGAAACCCTAAAAAAATTGGGGCTCAGAACCCTCCAGGAGATTTGCATTTCATCAGAGTAAAAGCCAGAGTCCCTACAGGCCCTAGGGGAGGTGCATCCTTGAGCTCTCTGACCCCATCTCCTCCTACACTCACACTGCTCATTCTGCTCCAGCCACAGGGACCTCCTTGCTATTCCAACACAGGTTAGGCATGCTTCCACCTGGAGCTTTACCTCCACCAAGAACACTCTTGTCCCCATGGCCATAATGCCTAACTCCTTTACACTTTCAAGATTTTGCTCAAATGCCATGATTTTGTGGAAGCCCTGCCTCACTCCGTTATCCTTCCCCTTCATCCTACCTTATTTTTTAGTCACACTGAACACCTTATAACATATGAAATAATTTACTTATTAATTATATTTCGTATTGGCCTCCTTCTAATAGAATATAAACTCTATGAGAATAAGACATTTTTTTCTGTTCTTTGTTTTTCTACTACCCCACCTCCTATGCCAAGAAAAGTATCTATCACGTAGTAGGTGTTTTATAAAAATTTGTTGAATCAATTAAAGATTCAGTTCAACTATCCTTTACTAATGACTTACTTTGTGCAAAGTACTGTGCCAGGCACTGATGAGAAGATACTGGGATGAACAGATCAAGGTCTCTGCCTTCAAAGAACATATTGCGGTCAAGTATTAATAGAGTTAGTCAAGCAAAGACTGCCCATGAGGCATGATTGCTGGAGCCCTACAGAGGTTTCTTTTTCCCCAATTTATCTCATATACAAATTCACTGATGCTTGAAAACCCATAATTAAAGATTAACCACTCTGCAGTTCTGTCACCTTGAACAAATTATTTAACATTTCTAAGCCTCAGATTTCTTATTGTAAAATGGGATAATAGCACCCATCTCATAGGTTGTTGTGAAGACTAAATGAGATAATCCTTTTTTAAAGGCTTAGTGAAGTCTCCAGCATGTAGTAAACATGAAAGGATGTTAGCTTTTATATCTATTCTCTTGACTCAAAAGTCCTTATCCTTATTAAAATGGAAAAATCTTTTCATAAAGGCACTAGATATTTTTGAAAACCAAGTACAACAATTACTGAAACCATGATACTGAGTTTCTTTTTAGGCAAAGAGAGGGAAAAATAATCATATTTATTATATGAATCACCATCCACAAAGGGAGGATGTTTGATCTTCACTAAGCTCTCTATCAAGGGATTCACCAAGGACCAGAAGAGGTACAAGAAAAGGAAAATCAGAGAAAGAAATGATCCAACCTTCTTATGTAGAAGCTGTGGGTATTTTCATATGTATTTTCACAGCTACTATTTTCCACTTTTCTTTTTAAAAATAAGACTAAAAAGAAGTAAATAATGATACACATTATATTTCTAAATAAAAGGCAAATTCTAAAAAACGTATTGAGCCACTAATATGCGCTGGCTTCTTTCACATATTTTATATAATTTCATTCTCGGAACACCTCTGAGAGTTATATATTATTCTTATTTCACAGTCAAGGAAATAAAGGCTCAAAATAATGTTAAATTGTCCAAAATCATAAAGTTAGTAAGTAATGAGAGATCCCGGATTGAAAGCTAAGGTTCCCAAAAACCTTAACGCCACTCTGTCTTGAATCCAGTAAGGTTAGAGAGCCACGAAGAAACAAATGCAAAAATCGTACTGTACAAACTCCCTAAAAAGGGAGTTTCCAATTTCATGTTCAGTGCCTTTACGTGACTAGCTTGAAATTAGCCATCATGTGAATAGTTATACCACCTTAATCAGCAAAAGCTAAAAATCAGAGAGGCAGTCTACCACCACACACTGTGCAGCCATTAGGCACTTATTCTTGGAATTGAAGAATCCTAAGGCTAACGTCTCTGGGAACCATTCATGGACTTCCAATGACCAGACAGACCCACCCAATCATCATTCAAGATGTGGCTACCTCCTCAAGAGTCCTTCCATCAACATCCCAACACAAACAATCCATCAGATCCCTTCCTGAAAGTGGGTCTCAACGGGGAAAGAGGACAGAGAACCTGAGGACCCTTGTTCACTGAAGGGAGGAATGGACGGAGACCCACCTGCCCAGCAAATAAGCCCAGAAAGGGAAACCTGGGGCCACTGAACACTGACATCCCTGCCTCAGCCCTGCCTGTGGTGACTCTCGCCACACAAGGAGCCAGCATTGGTGTCCCGGTGACTGGACAGGGGCCAGGGACTCATGCCTTGCACTTTACTCCTTCATCCAATTATGCCTCTCATCACACCTTCATTCTCTTTTCTGTTTTATTGGCAGGAAAACCGAAGCATGAATAAGCATACCCAAGAAAGAGAACTTAAATGCACATAGAGATTTAGTCTGAAAAAGGGATTGGGTGTTCCAAAAGCTTGGGATGAGCATCATGGAGCCACTTTCCCTTCTGGGAAACTGAGGCAATGCCCCTCCCCAACTGAGTAGGCACTTCTTGGCTTTCGTTGGATAAATGAAAAAAAAAAGTCTTTGCAGAAAGACTATCCAACCCAGCCTGCAAAGAATCAACGGGAATTGCTCTTTTATGTGGGTGGGGTTAAAGGTGTGTGTGGGGGGGGAGGGTTGCAGTTTTCTAAGTTGCTGCTTCTTACTGCACTAAAGGGAAAGAGAATATCAAAAGAGTTTGGTTGGTTAAAACCGGCTAGGGACGTATTTCTTCCTGACACCTAGTATTATTCAAATGACAGCAGATATGACTAAAAGCATTTATCACACTCCCTGACTTGCTTTAATCTCCCACAAAGGGAAGCTGCGCTCAGTGCACCGGGAGGGGGGAGGATAATGAAGCAGCCGCCCAGGCTGCCAGAGTGGGGCATTGATTTTAGGTGCTGAAAATAGAACCCGCTGCAGTTTCCAGCCGGCTGCCCCGTGTCTAGAAGTGGATTATCAGCTGAACAGCACCAGTACAGGGAAATGTTTCCAGGCAATCAGATTGGCTTATGCACAGGACATTAATTCTCCAGAAATATGTCGCGTTGACCAATCAAAACGGTTTCCTCTTTGAATAAAGCCTCTAGTCTCTAAGGCAGCTTTCCCAGTTTTCCGAACAGCAAATAATGACCTCTGCTTGCAGGGCATGTTCCAGGAATTAGCACCTGGGTCGGGTTAATGGTATAAAGCACAGCTGCTCCTAACTGGTCATTAATCCCAAGTAAATACCCAGCAACTCGATTTCTGTAGCTTTAGGATAAACCTGAAATCAAATGGCCTAGTCAGACCAAGCAGATTTAATACAGGAAAAAAGCTAATGACCACAATAACCTCCTGCTCCGGGTACAGTGGGGACTGAGGGAAGCTAATCTAAAAAGCATTTTTCCTTTGATGGTGTTTGAAATGCTGATTTCTAAATAGGAGCGAGACACCCGTGCTAAGAGGGGAGATGTCACCCACCCGCGGTCAGTGAGGAATGAGCCGTAAGTTGTTTTTCTAGTCAGTGATGATGGATTTTGAGCTGATTCATTCACATTCTTTGAATCTCCTCTCCCCGTCCCTATGGTCAAATAGCAGGTGTCCACAGGGCAGGGCAACTAGTTCTGCTTAGGCGGCTGTCTGTAACTCAGTGGCCATCCGAGTTAACCAGGGATGGAAGACCTGGCTGGAGTCTTGCACTGTGCCCATGAGGCCAACAGAGCTACCAGACTGAAGCTCAAACACATATGCCTGATCCTTGCAGAATGCATTTCTTCCAGCTCTGTAATTCCTTCCCTGCAGTCATCATGCCTGATCATTTCCAAACCGTATCCTGTGATTTCTGGCGTTTCAGAGGGATGCATTATGGACTTCAGAGAGGTGGGGAGCAAGGAGGGATAGGAAGGGGAGACAGACTGGGGGTGGACGATCCAGTGAGCCATCTTCGGGTTTAGGCTTCACAGAATCTAAGCTTGCACCTGTTTCATAGATCGAAGGTCTCTGTAAATTTTTCATTTACAGAAATAGTTCTGCTGCTAACATTACAGTTCGAAAGCATCTGATTCTAGTCAGCTTTCTCATCTTCGAGATGAGGAAATGGCTTCCGCGCACACCGTAGTTTTGGCGGCCTTCCCAGCATGGAGGGTTTAGTCATGCCTCCTTCCCCTCCGTTCCAACAACTCTCATTACCTGCTCCTCTCTCTTGAAAATTTATATCACTGCCTTGTTTGGCTAATTACCATTTTCTCAAAAAAGCTTTATCTTCCTCAAGGGCAGGATAATAGCTAACATTTCTTATCCTCTTTAGTGCCTGGCCCGGTATCTTATGCAGAATAAAATTGATTTATTGGGGAAATGACCAATGGCAACCATATTGAAGGCTTTGGCCAAAGAAACGAAATCTAGTTAACGGAGGCTTAATCAGTTTGGTTATTGTTTTGTTTTTGTTGGTTTGGGGGCTTATATTGGTTTTTGTTCATTTGTTTTTCTTTTTTCTTAACATTGTCAAGAAGTATTGAGGTAGTCAGCTGCTGACATTTGTTAAATGGTTCAACAATGTCAGAATTCATCTTTACTAATGACCTCAAGTTAGTTACCAGGGCTCCAGGCTTCACAACCATGCTAAAGGCAGGTAGGAAGGGAGAAGTTATGTCAAAATTGTTCTTTAAAAAAAAAAAAAGTTAATTTTTTCCCAGAAGCTTCTTGGCATAACTTCTTATAGGTCTCTGTCAAAAACTGGAAAGTGTCTGAGATTTTACCCAACTTTCAACCCAACACGTCTGCTTACCACAGGTTCATGGATGCAGGCAGAAAATATGAAACTCCTGGGTCAGAGACAAAGGACTTAATTACTCATGGCAAAGCAAGCAGCGTGAGCCTCAGCATATTTGTGCCAGAGTCCCTTCGCTCTCAAGTCCCATAGCAGTGACAGCAATGGGCCCAGAGAGATGCCTGCATAACGACTGGGTTGTATTCCATGAGAGGAACCCTGAGCTCACACCTGGTAAACTTAGATAATTTCCTTCTCTGTTCAAAACCTTTAAATTTGGTGGCACACACCTGTAGTTCCAGCTACTTTGGAGGCTGAGACATGAAGATTAGTTGAACCCAGGAATTTGAGGTTGCTGTGAGCTATGATAACGCCATTGCACTCTAGCCCATGCAACAGACAGACAGAGACTCTGTCTCCAAAAACAAAACAAAACAAAAAACATCAAGTGCTTCCTTGCACAGCAAATAAAATACAAATTCCTTAATATACCTTTTAATACCATCAACAATACACCCTGTAAGTACTGTTAGGAACAGGAAAGATTCTACAATCAGATTTGCCTATATGTTTTGGGAAGATGTTTATTTGAAAGGATAGGAAATGGTCCTTACTAAGAGAATTCCAAAATATAGTTGAAGATATATATAGACTTTTCACACTAAATACTGACATCAATAATATAAGAATAATGAACCTATTGAAATCAAAATTTTATATGATTTCACATAGCTCTGTTAGTTATTATAGATTTAATTTGTAGATGGAGACTATGCATAACTGGTCATGCCAAATAAAATCCTCACATGAATCTGGTTATACACATTTAATAGCAGCTTTCATCTAACCGAAAATAGAATATAAAATAAGAGGAACATTTCCACCATGCTTTTAAATTTCCCACCAACCACTACCACTTCTACTGGCCACAAACTCACCTTCCACAGTTTAGCTCCTAGATATCATTGACATTCCTAAATATGTTAGATGCTTTCTCCCATACATACATACTCTTATCAGTCTATCTGCCTAGAATTTTCTTTTTCTTTCCTGATTGACTGGACAAAATACTGTCCTTTTTTGTTAACAGACCAATTTTTTTCTCTTTCCCCAAATCATCTCTGATTTATCTGATCCAAAATAATTGCTATCTAACCTATACTATGTAACATTTTATTCATATTTTTAAAACTTGCCTTTTTCTCTTAATTTATGATTTTTATATCTTCCCTGCTCTCTAAATTATAAATTCCAATAATCTACCTAATATCTTAACTGTTCCTATGTCTATAAAGTGCAGATAATAATGCCTGAATTGTCTGCACCCTAAGAAAATGATAAGGATGAAGAGGCCATATAGATTCAAGTGTGTTTTATAAACTGCAGAGTGTTTTAAAAATGTGGGTCAGGTTATTATTAACATAATGTGAAGGATAAATTAGATGCACCAAAATTTCCCTTATGAAGTGAACTGTATGTACTTAGAAAAGTGCTGACTCTGCAAGCTATAACTCCAACAGGGCCTAAGGAGAGAATTGATCTGAGCAAAATTGGGAAAAGAAATTACCAGTTACTCTGGAGAAGGAGGGTAGAGGAAGAGAGGGGAAGAGGTGGATTCTGTGAGACATTGGAAAATTGCATATTTCCTGATGTGATTCCTCCTTGAGACTCCCTTCCCCTGTCATCAGTCCCCATATCTTCAACAAAATTACTAAACAAATGAAATGACTGGAAGTGAGATGAAAGAGGTGTGGAATCCAAGGCAATGGAATGTTTTGGCCAGCTCTAAAGGGCAAGGGGACCCCTGTACAGATGGCCCTTTGGTGACAGAAATGTTGACTTTAATAGTAATTGTGATGGTAGTGGTACCTGCCCAAAAACTAGCTCAATGCTCTTCACCTAACAGACTCATAGTGTGTCAAATAAAGAATAGTTATTTATTCACTTGGAAATATGGACAAAACATTCTTGAACAAAGTAGTTTCACTAATGCATTAATTTTCTAATCTTCTTAGCAGTAGCACTCTACAAATGAAATCTCTGCTGATCCTCATTATGTAAGAAGTTGCAAATAATGAAAGGCTACCTCAGAGGGATTATATCTTCACAGTTTGATGGAAAATGATTTATTGTTTGCGTAATAAGATGTAAATACTGAAATTTCCACTAAAGCATCATTGTGAGAGATTTCACATACGAACGGGAATGTGGAGTGATTCCCATGTGCAAAATTTGTAAGACATAATCGAGATGTGGTTCTATGAATCTTGGACCCTTCAGAAGGATCAAGGGTATAAACTGGGTAAGAAAATAGAGCAACTGAGGCTAGGTATGGTGGCTCAGACCTGTCATCCTAGCACTTTGTGGGGGCCAAGGTAGGAGGATCACTTGGGGCCAGACATTTAAGGTTGCAGTGAGCTATAATCATGCCACTGCACTCTAGCCTAGGAGACAGAGCAAGACCCTGTCTCGAAAAAAAAAAAAAAATTAAAGAAACAAAAAGGATTTTTGAGGGTTTTTTTTTAGAGAGAGAGTGCTGTTGAACTTCTGAGTCCTTCCCTACAAAGGTGGAGGGGACACAGTGCTGGTAAGAGGGACACTAACATCTAACGCAAACACAGTAAGATTGAGCTTCAAAAGAACTTTCTGTGTGCTCCATGCAATCCATGATAAAGCTAAATATCTATCCCATGACAGCAGGATAAAGTGGCTTCATTAGAATCCCCCTACCCCTTCTCCGTCTTTCGAGAAAAAAGAAAGAGTATGTCCTTGATCCAAATATGTACTACTCATGAGAAAGAGATTTATTTAGGCCATAGCCCTTTAAAATCCTGCTCAAAGGTTCCAGTAAGAAACAAGAGAACTGCAACTGGGGTTAGGTGCTCAGGGGTATGTGGCAGACTGAGAAATACAAGATATCACCTATGTTTCAGGAGTTGCCAATAACTGGAAGCTCTGAAGAGTCCCTTAAAGTACCAAGATAGAGTCAACTCCAACCATCGGCCAGACCTGGTGAGCTTGAAGTAGTCCAGCTAAGTAAGGTTTGCCTTAACACTACACCTCTCAGTCCCCATGTTCCCAATCAGGGGCCCAAAATAGTAAAAGTTTCTTATGAAGTAAGTGAGTGGGAGACAAAAGAAACCAATCAACCCTAAAGGTAGCCTGCAACCAACTACATATCCAAGGAAAGGAAAGGAGGATTTTGAATGGAAGATTGAAGAAGATTGATTAATATCTTGGGTAGGATACAATGCATCCTACATTCCCCCCCTCCTGAAAAAAAACAATGTTAATGCTTTGTGACTCATGATCATATGACTGCCAGTTACCTAAGAATGAGCAGAAAAATTATAGGATATGTCAAATTTTCCATTTAGGGACAAAGAAAACTAAATCACCCATAAAACAAAATGTCAATGAGTCAGGGTTGGTAGAAAATAATAATAATAATGAATTGTGTTTTGATTACATCCTGGGAGTTCTACAGTCACGACCCCAGTGACATTGATAAAAGCCCTGAAGCATCTCTTTGAAGCCCCCCAGAAGATTGGAACCCAGAATATCAGAGTTCCAGGTTAGGCCATTCAATGGTCATCATTTACTCAATATCCATTCATAGAGTCCCTGCTTTGGGCTGAGCACTGTTAGAAACTTTCACCTACATTATACCCTTTACCCCTTCCAGCAATATTCACACTCCAGTAATGGAAGAGTCCAACGTGCTTTCACATGCTCAATCTCACTCAATCCCCTCAAATAATCTGTGATGCAGTCAGGGCAGGATTATTCTCTCCACCATGCTCCAAGGAAAATAAAGCTAAAGGATTAGACAACCTACCAAAGCCACAGACTGGTGAACTTCAGATGTCCTCCTCCTCATCAGAGCACCTGCCTCTGTGTCCTGGGCTCATCTGATACAGCAAGAACACTCAACTTTGTCATCTGGAATGTCACACGCCTTTTTGCAAATAGTCTGTGTAATGTATATTTATAACTGACTGCATTTGTTTCATTTTACCATGTTAAATCTTCCTTTGAAATCTTATTCCTTCATTCTCTTTCCTTTTGTGGCCTACGTGAACAGCATTGGTGTATACATTTTGGCCCTCAATCTACTAAGTAATGTGATAAAAAGAAAAGTTTGGAGACAATGTTTTCTTTGTTTGGTTAAAACAGTGTTTTCTTTCTAACCCATATCTGAATATTAATTATTCCAAAGGACTCCTTTTAAAAAAAAAAAAAAAAGTAGGCATCTAACACAATGTAAATTCTTAGAAAGTAATCATTTCAATTCTAGGATCTGTCAGTCACTGTGGAGCTAGTAAACTCTTTCATTCCTGCATTTTCCAGCATAATATCTGAAATAGGTAGCATATTAGTCTGCTCGGACTGCCATAATGGAATACCACAGACGAGTGGTTTAAACAACAGAGATCTATTTTCTCACAGTTCTGGAAGCTGGAAGTCCAAGAGCTTGGAAGTTGTCATGCCCATCCTCACAACGAGGAAAATTCTGAACAAATTGAAAATCAACAACTCTTTGTAGATCTAGCAGAGATTTGAGGCCACAGGGAAAACTACTGCCTCCAGAACTGGAGACAGACAGGCAGATTCGGAGAATCACAACCTAACAGATCAGAACCCCAAGATCAGACACCCACAACAGAAGCTAGTAACGGCAGGAACACTTTCAACTACAATTGACAAGTAATTAGAGGCTTAGTATGGACTATCTTGAGAGTTAAAAACTCTGAGGAGGCTCAGTCCTGGGGGGTCCCCAGTGCTTTTGGGAGTTTTACTTCCAGGAGCCCTGTCATATATTCAGTTCTTGTAGCTTATAGATTAGTGAAATGAATGACAGAAATCTTATAAGTGATAGGAGGACGGTACTAGGAATACTCTGTTTTAAGGTATTTGTACTACCTATGAGGCAGTGTAGTGTTATTTGAAAGTGGACTTGGATTAGTCATAAATGCATATTGCAACCTCTAGGGCAACAACAAGGAAAGGTTTAAACAGAAGTATAATTAGTATGCTAAAAGAGGAAAGAAAATGGAATCATGTAAAATCCTCATTAAAATCAAAGAAGGCAGAAAAACAGCAGATCCATGACTATAATAATTTTTAAAAAATAATTTTCTATAAAGAAAATTTTCTAAATAACTGAATCTCTCATATAGCTTTGGTGGCTCAATTTTTTTTATTATCAATAGTTTAGAAAAGTTTCAGCATCACACATCAATATTGGTGATGTTATGTATAATTTTAGGATTGCTGAGTATGGAAAAACCTTTTTCAAGCTTCTTTTATATTAAAGTGGCATGATTTCCAGGCAAGTAAGTTTTCTTATGTTCTCACTGTACATGACTGTTTTCTTATGTGCTGACTGTAATTTAAATCCTCTTTTAAGTGACAACCCTCTAATTCAGGGGTCTTCAACCTATGGCGAGTTATATAATTATTTTGTTATGTATTACAACATAATAATAATAGAAATAAAGTACACAATAAATGTAATGCCCTTGAATCATCCCCAAACCATCTTCCCCTTACCGCCCCCCCACCCCCCGCAGTCTGTGTAAAAGTTGTCTTTCACGAAAACTGTCCCTGGTGCCAAAAATGTTGGGGACCCCTGTCCTAGTTAACTAGTTTGCCCCGGAGGCAGCATAGTGATAGTTGAGGTAGGAATATTCTGGAAGCCATTCCTAAGCTGGCACGGCTGGCACTAATTTATGCATGAAAAGGACAGATCATCACAAAAATGTGGCTCACCAAACCCAAACTACACATGTCCTCAACTCGATGTCCCCTTATAAAGATCTTTAACACTGCAGAGGTTCATCGAGGACAGTGGGTCATTGGGAAAGCCGGAGTAGAAAATGACTTAATCGCAGTTAAAAATATCTTCCTTTTGCAAATGTAAACTTGTGCGCGTATAACCTTGGGAACTCATTGCTAGAACCCCTCTCAGGGCCTTGGATCGGCCCTGAAATTTCAGTTTATGAGCTTCGAGGTGTATCCATGTCTACCAGATCAGAATCCAGGGTAACGTTGCTCTTGTGAAAGCAAAATAGTGTGAGTGTAGATTTCTGTGTGGCCAGGGGGTGGAAGGTAGGGTCAGGGATGGCTTTATGCTTAATTCGCTTGCAAGGGAATACCTTTATATCCTTTAAAATATCTAAGTCTACATATTTTTTCTTATTTTTTTCCCTCCCTATTCATAATCCCTTCAAACTCTTCCCTGTGGAGTCTTAAAATCCTTCCGACTCCACTTCACCTTTAGCGGAGTGGAGCGATGAGTTTTGTTTTAAAATGCAGACTGTTGATTTCCAGCTGAGGGGAGGGGAGAGTGAAAACAATGGAAACAAAAGGTCAAAGAATCCCCCAGGTGAGTCACAAAGCTATTTGTGTATTATTTTTCCAACTTCATGTCTAAGAATTGGCTGAAAAGTGACAATTCCAAATGGTTGAGTGGGAGGGAATGAAAAAAAATCACAATTCTGTGACAGGACTCGGGCTCCACACCCTGCGGGGCGCGATGATTTGCAGAATTAGATAGCAACCCAAGGAGGGAGAAATTAGCAAAGGCTGTTGCTGAGAAAGGCGCTACTGCAGCCAAGCAGCCCGGGCAAAATATGACAGACAGACTCAGTGAGGTAGGAGGATTTGCGAGGACAGTTACAGGTCATGACCCCACACATGGTCACTGGGCAGGTCCTGGATGGACTGCAGGGAGGAAGGGGCACAGGAAAAAGGCCAAGGTGGAACCCTCTATAGTGTCAGCCAACAGGGACAACAGCAAGCAAAAACTATGGCTTACATCTAAAAAATGATACTTTGGGAAAAAAGGAAGCAACAGAGCAAGAAAACAATCTCCTCTCAAGAATGGCTACGTTAATATCCTGACACAAGAACAAGCTCCCGTGCCACTAAAAACATAAACAAGCAAACTACAGGGGTCCCTTCGTTCCATGGGGACTTGGTTCCAGGAACCCCCTCTCCCTGCCATGGATATAAAATCCAAGTCCCTGAAATAAAATGGCAACATATTTGCATATAACCTAGGTACATCCTCATGTATACTTTAAATCATATGTAGATTATTTATAATTCCAAATACAATGTAAATAATTGTTACATTGTATTTTTAATTTATATTCTTTTTATTATTTTCTTGTTGTTTTTTTTTATT